>OW386293.2:57640656-57890656 GCA_936432065.2 Rutpela maculata
GAAATTGGAAATTGGAAATTGGAAATTGGAAATTGGAAATTGGAAATTGGAAATTGGAAATTGGAAATTGGAAATTGGAAATTGGAAATTGGAAATTGGAAATTGGAAATTGGAAATTGGAAATTGGAAATTGGAAATTGGAAATTGGAAATTGGAAATTGGAAATTGGAAATTGGAAATTGGAAATTGGAAATTGGAAATTGGAAATTGGAAATTGGAAATTGGAAATTGGAAATTGGAAATTGGAAATTGGAAATTGGAAATTGGAAATTGGAAATTGGAAATTGGAAATTGGAAATTGGAAATTGGAAATTGGAAATTGGAAATTGGAAATTGGAAATTGGAAATTGGAAATTGGAAATTGGAAATTGGAAATTGGAAATTGGAAATTGGAAATTGGAAATTGGAAATTGGAAATTGGAAATTGGAAATTGGAAATTGGAAATTGGAAATTGGAAATTGGAAATTGGAAATTGGAAATTGGAAATTGGAAATTGGAAATTGGAAATTGGAAATTGGAAATTGGAAATTGGAAATTGGAAATTGGAAATTGGAAATTGGAAATTGGAAATTGGAAATTGGAAATTGGAAATTGGAAATTGGAAATTGGAAATTGGAAATTGGAAATTGGAAATTGGAAATTGGAAATTGGAAATTGGAAATTGGAAATTGGAAATTGGAAATTGGAAATTGGAAATTGGAAATTGGAAATTGGAAATTGGAAATTGGAAATTGGAAATTGGAAATTCGAAATTCGAAATTGGAAATTGGAAATTGGAAATTGGAAATTGGAAATTGGAAATTGGAAATTGGAAATTGGAAATTGGAAATTGGAAATTGGAAATTGGAAATTGGAAATTGGAAATTGGAAATTGGAAATTGGAAATTGGAAATTGGAAATTGGAAATTGGAAATTGGAAATTGGAAATTGGAAATTGGAAATTGGAAATTGGAAATTGGAAATTGGAAATTGGAAATTGGAAATTGGAAATTGGAAATTGGAAATTGGAAATTGGAAATTGGAAATTGGAAATTGGAAATTGGAAATTGGAAATTGGAAATTGGAAATTGGAAATTGGAAATTGGAAATTGGAAATTGGAAATTGGAAATTGGAAATTGGAAATTGGAAATTGGAAATTGGAAATTGGAAATTGGAAATTGGAAATTGGAAATTGGAAATTGGAAATTGGAAATTGGAAATTGGAAATTGGAAATTGGAAATTGGAAATTGGAAATTGGAAATTGGAAATTGGAAATTGGAAATTGGAAATTGGAAATTGGAAATTGGAAATTGGAAATTGGAAATTGGAAATTGGAAATTGGAAATTGGAAATTGGAAATTGGAAATTGGAAATTGGAAATTGGAAATTGGAAATTGGAAATTGGAAATTGGAAATTGGAAATTGGAAATTGGAAATTGGAAATTGGAAATTGGAAATTGGAAATTGGAAATTGGAAATTGGAAATTGGAAATTGGAAATTGGAAATTGGAAATTGGAAATTGGAAATTGGAAATTGGAAATTGGAAATTGAATTTCTTAGTTTGTTGGGTATTTTGCCACTGTAAAAATATTTAAAAATTTTGATGAAATAAACCTCTGCGCCAAAAGGATCAGACAGAGGTTGGTTTTTATACTTCTATTACAAAATGTCTCACACCTAAAAATATATAAACTGAAACAAAATTGTTACCTAAATGATAAATTGAAAAATTAAAACGAAGGCAGTTGACGTTTCGGAAAATAGGTCTTTTTCCGTTATCAAAACTTTCACTTTTGAGAATGTCAAACCAGACAGTTTGTTGTTTATGTATTTCCGAAACGTCAACTGCCTTCGTTTTAATTTTTGAATTTATCATTTAGGTAACAATTTTGTTTCAGTTTATATATTTTTAGGTGTGAGACATTTTGTAATAGAAGTATAAAAACCAACCTCTGTCTGATCCTTCTGGCGCAGAGGTTTATTTCATCAAAAATTTTTAAATATTTTTACAGTGGCAAAATACCCAACAAACTAAGAAATCATGAATATGCCACAAATAATAAATTATAAACAATATTTGAAAATTGAAAATTGAAAATTGAAAATTGAAAATTGAAAATTGAAAATTGAAAATTGAAAATTGAAAATTGAAAATTGAAAATTGAAAATTGAAAATTGAAAATTGAAAATTGAAAATTGAAAATTGAAAATTGAAAATTTAAAAATTGAAAATTGAAAATTGAAAATTGAAAATTGAAAATTGAAAATTGAAAATTGAAAATTGAAAATTGAAAATTGAAAATTGAAAATTGAAAATTGAAAATTGAAAATTGAAAATTGAAAATTGAAAATTGAAAATTGAAAATTGAAAATTGAAAATTGAAAGGACTCAGGACTCAGGACTCAGGACTCAGGACTCAGGACTCAGGACTCAGGATTCAAGATTCAAGATTCAAACCAAAAAACCAAAAACCAAAAATCAAAAATTAAAAATTAAAAATTAAAAATTAAAAATTAAAAATTAAAAATTAAAAATTAAAAATTAAAAATTAAAAATTAAAAATTAAAAATTAAAAATTTAAATTAAAAATTAAAAATTGAAAATTGAAAATTGGAAATTGGAAATTGGAAATTGGAAATTGGAAATTGGAAATTGGAAATTGAAAATTGGAAATTGGAAATTGGAAATTGGAAATTGGAAATTGGAAATTGGAAATTGGAAATTGGAAATTGGAAATTGGAAATTGAAAATTGAAAATTGAAAATTGGAAATTGAAAATTGAAAATTGAAAATTGAAAATTGAAAATTGAAAATTGAAAATTGAAAATTGAAAATTGAAAATTGAAAATTGAAAATTGAAAATTGAAAATTGAAAATTGAAAATTGAAAATTGAAAATTGAAAATTGAAAATTGAAAATTGAAAATTGAAAATTGAAAATTGAAAATTGAAAATTGAAAATTGAAAATTGAAAATTGAAAATTGAAAATTGAAAATTGAAAATTGAAAATTGAAAATTGAAAATTGAAAATTGAAAATTGAAAATTGAAAATTGAAAATTGAAAATTGAAAATTGAAAATTGAAAATTGAAAATTGAAAATTGAAAATTGAAAATTGAAAATTGAAAATTGAAAATTGAAAATTGAAAATTGAAAATTGAAAATTGAAAATTGAAAATTGAAAATTGAAAATTGAAAATTGAAAATTGAAAATTGAAAATTGAAAATTGAAAATTGAAAATTGAAAATTGAAAATTGAAAATTGAAAATTGAAAATTGAAAATTGAAAATTGAAAATTGAAAATTGAAAATTGAAAATTAATTCGAAATTAAAAATTCACATTTCAATATTTTGTTATAGTAGGGTAAGATTTTAACAAATCTTAAAACGTAAACGGTGGCGTTAAGTACTTTGGACCAGAGCGAGAAATATTCTATCAAGGTACAAGGGGGAATTGATTTCTCAGGAAATAACATGTAGGTAGCAACATTTCATCTGTTGCATGTTCAACACCAATTTCATTGAAGAATTTGATTGGCCCCTCCGAGGCTGTAATAGCCATGAGGGACCAGAGAACCAGGAAAGATGATTGTTTAGGGCATAAGGGGTAAGGCCTCTGGAAGCACAGTCCGAAACATTCTGCTTACTAGGTACAAAATACCAATTGGGCGATGGTAAGTAGTCTTGAATTTTCGAAATTCTATGGGAAATAAACGGCTTCCATTTTTTAGGGGACGAGTGTATCCAATTTAGTGTAATCATAGAATCAGATGGGGCAAAAATTTCACAGATATCTTGACTAGGAGAATAAGGATCTTTAACATGTGCTATAAGTTTGGCTAATAGTACCGCAGCACAAAGTTCTAAGTGAGTATAGACCACTATGGGTAGAGGTCGCCGCTCTTGGTACTTGCTAGGCAAGTCGCTATATGCCAGAGACATTATGTCCGATATATAGTAGCATCTGACCACATGAGAGTTTACCTCTCACCATCACTTCATTTGCATTAGTATGTATAAGGCTAGCAGGTTGGCCTCTATCATTTGTCTGTTCCATAACCTATGGCATACTGAGGAGAACATAATAAGTTCGAAACCGGTCTATGTCTGGTTAGGAACAGTCAGATGATATTTGGCTACCGATCACGATATGAAGGTATAATTCAATGCAGGTCGGGGTATTTGCCCGCTGAGTAGTTGTTTCCTTCAAATCCTATTTCATAACAAAAAATTGAAAATGCGCGATATGTTTTCAAAACCTTATACGATGTAATTTTAAAAATTGCAGGTTTGGATTATTTTCAAATAGCAGAGACAATATAAGCATTGGAGAACAACCAGTCTAAATGTATAAGTGACCTAAATGTAAAAACTGACGTATCTCGGCCCCAACTGCAAATAGATTGAATTTTTTAGAAAAATGTTAAATATTTTATATTTCTTTTTTTTGCTTGTTGTTTTTGGTTTGATAAAAAAATTGAGTCATTCGAATTTGTTTATAACCATTATTTTTAAATTTATAAACTAATTAAAAAAAAACCCGTTTAAATAAACATACAATTTGTTTTCTTAATAGTCTATGTAATGAAGCATTATTTGACGAGTGTTTTGTAAATATTTCGTGCAAAGACGAGATTACCTTTACCCCTGTTTTCGAGGGTGCTGAACATGATGGAAGTGGTGGGATAAGTTTTTGACCGCCGCAACCCCTTGGAACGGCCAAAAACCTTTTATGGTTTTGAAACAGCCCCCTAGGGCGCTACCACCTTCTCTTCTGTGAAAAATGAAGGGATATGCACAGGAATAACGATCGTGTGCCGAAAAACCTGTAAATCCTGGATAGCATGCTTTCTGGTAAATGAGGGGTGATTTCTGCCCGTTTGAGGGATGAGAGGGGTTGGAGCTAAAAATGAATATTTTTCCCGTGATCAACGACGCTGAAAACGGGGGTAAGCGTTTGAACCGAATTTGAAAAAAAAGATTTTCGGGAGGGTTTATCAACCCCCTAGGATTCCACTTACTCCATGTCATTTCAAGTATAACCCGTCAATAAATCACTCCCTACGTTTATATATGAAAACATAAAGGGATCCCCATAAAAGAGGTGGTTTTTGGCCGTTTCAGGGGGTTGCGGCGGTCAAAAACTTCTCCCACCACTTCCATCGTGATCAGCACCCTCGAAAACGGAGGGGAAAGGTAATCTCGTCTTTGCACGAAATATTTACAGTATTATTGCCTTCATTATATATACTATAATACCCCTGTAAAAACCTACATTTTAAAAAACTGTCCTCCTAAGAGTCGATTCACTTAAACAATAAGAGATGGAAATTTGGAAATTTTTATTGGACAAATATTTTGCGCTAAAATTTGGTATGAAAGTTATTTTAATAAAGGGCATAGTTTCACCAACTTTCGTTAAAATAGATGCATTATTACGTTCTATTTCTTGAATTCTAAAGAAATGCAATTTTTTGTGGTTGTTATTTTTTTTAAATTAACAAATCATTATGAAGTTTTTTCATAAGCTTAGTCTTATTCAAAGTTTTATTGCGAACAACTTGGTATTTTTATTTTTGCGATACAATTACTAGGACGGGAGATAAAAGGAAAATAGCAGAAAATTTTAATGTTGAAAAATAAATTGTTAAAATTTTACAAGAAGCTATGGACCGATTTAATCCGAAAGTGCACATAGCACCTATTATTAAACCTAAAACAAATTAAAATAAAAAAATTCCTGCAGACAAACAGTTCCATTCAAAATGTATTCTCCATTAATAGTAATAAATGACTAAAGGCTGATTACCGACTTAATACGCCCGCAGGATATGCTAGAGTCTTATTCTATAGTTCAAATCTTAATAAAATATATCCACTACGTACAGCCAGCGTTGCCAGTATTTTGAGGCAAAGACGTACTGTAAGGGCGTTTTTTCACTGGTCGAAACGATACCGATTCGTCGTCAACAACACCGATACAACGATATCGAGGCAGCACAAACGCATAAAATTATATGGAACTCGTTTTCACTTGCCGAAACGATACCGTTTTGTCACATTTTGTCGACGTGTTATTATGTGCTATTCTTCAGTATCGGTACGACATTGTCGGTATCGTATCGGTATCGTGTCAGCCAGTGAAAAAACGCCCTAAGTATAAGGAGGCGATACCATTGGCCGATACATTTCAGCGTATCTAGTATAAAAACAGTCGCGCCCTCTAATGCGAGATGAGTGTCCGTTCTTGCAGACTCACTCCTCTCAGGGTTAAAGTAGGTTCAAAAAAAAACAAATCAGGAATTATACGATCAATAAAACACTGTAGTTGAGAATAGATTTGATTTTATTAAATTTACTGGAATATGGTTGTTTTGCAAGAATTTTTACAGTGATAAATTATACAAAAATGAATGTTGGGCGCCGTTAAAAACATATAATTACTTAAAAATCTGACATGAAATTAGTTTACAAAACGAAAAAGGAAAACTCTGATGTGGTTTTATTCTTACGTACTAGTGAGACTTTTTACCTTACATCCGATCGGTAGCTACCGCGCGACCGCAAACACCAAGGTTGTGGAGAGAAATCCGCTTCTAGTTGTCGTTGCTAACTTGGCTGCAGTGTTGACAATCGACAGTACAGCTGATGTGATATGGACGATCCTTCTGTTTCGTTCTTGTTTTGTTGCAAATAAAACTTCTCTGGATACTGTATTTTTGCTGAAACGATGCACTATTTCGTTGCACTTAAATTAGTGCCGAGGTGAGTACCAAGATATATTTTCGAAGACGACTTTTACATATAGGGAAACTGCCCTTGTTTACAAATTACAATTTTACAAAATTTGAGATTTATTTTCTTAATTCTCGTTTTCATATAACCAAGGAAACTATTTTTGAGTCATTACAATACTCTTACTTTGATTTAAATACTTAATACATTTACTTGATTTCAAAATTTCAATTTTCTTCTTTTAAATATTTTTAGGTTATGTCTTCCGCTAAAATTTTACGTGCGGTTAGTTTCGTTGTTGAGTAATGACTGAATTGTAAATTCTGGCTTTCTATTGGGCCAAAATGAAATATTTGACAGGACTTTACGCCTTGATTCTTTTGAAAAGAAAAATTTAATTTATGAATTTACTTTTTCTAGCTTTATGTTTTATTAAATGTTTATTTTACTACTTGAGTTTTATTTCTCATGCTTTTCTGAGTATTCTGATATGCAATACATATTGATTTATGCCTCAATTGCAATTTTTCATGGTTATGTGAACTCGGACATATTTTAACAAATTCTACCCTTAATACCTAATTTTAGCTACCAAACCATATTCCTGCTTATAGTTTAAATTACATTTAACATTTATTAACACAATTTCAACACCTTACTCTATTATTTTTACTAATACTGAACTATGCATTTTAGCATGTCGTTTGAGGAGAAACTTGTCACCCCCTACAAAATACTACATGATGTGTTGGACAAAACTACACTAAATCTATGGACCTGGCCAAACTCTATAACAACAAAGTGAAATACTCTAAGAAAAAACCTTTTTATAAACTATTTTACACATTTTTAAGAAAAGTTCATCTGACAGCTATGTAATTTTCTCACTGTGGGCCCCATTTGAAGTTTAATTTAAGGGAACTTACGTCGTAGAGTAAGTATAAACCATATTGTTTCTGTTTTGACACATTTTATCCTATTACGATAGGTATTTTTATGAAAAACTTGTGAAGTTTGGTTTCAAGCGTAACCTCCCGTTTAAACTTTTTGTTATTTTCTACCCTGCTTATGTAGTCCTTTTATTATAAGTTTGTGCTTGTTTAAGCTTACAAATTATCACCTTTTTAATTGTTTATTGTTAAATTTATGATTACACTTTTTATTTATTGATAAATTTTTATTATTTTTAGGTTCAAACCACCCTCTCATGTGTGTCAAGAGTTCCTGTTGGTTTGCCACCATTTGGCTTTGTACAAAAGTTTATTTAAGCATCGTTGCACTTTATCGATACCTTGTTTTGGTGTTATTCACAAATAAAGTCTTCCAATGTACAGGTGTGCACTATTTTCTTACTGCTAGCTATATTAATAAATTTATTTACAATTCAAACACTTATTACTAAATTCAACTGCAGTGCTTTATTCTAACGACATAAACCTGCCTTCAGCATGTGATTGGAGTGCCTCTGCATCTCACAAACACTCGTGCATAAAGTAAGCAATCCTACGTGGAATTTCCCCCTTATTGAATTGTTATGAATGTTTCGTAATGTGTCAGTGTTTTTTCTTTCAATTAAACGTCTAATAATATTAAATTTACCTACTATTACACAACTAATGATAACGATTTTATTTGCCATTACGGCTTTAACATTTGTTCTATACCTTTTTGAAAATATTTTCTTTTTTGTTTCAGGAACTGATTTGTCTCCTTCCCCTTTGGACATCAACTCGTGGATCTTCTCTGATACCTCATCTTGTGATTTTTTAAATTTTACCTTTTTAGTATATAATTTTGATTTAGTCAATTTAGCTTTTTCTTTATTAATATCTAGTGATTTTATATAATTTGTTATAGCACTTTCAATTATGTTTGATTTTATCATATTTGAAATTTCATATTGTACTTGACTACGATGTTTAAATGGAATGGGATAAGTTTTACTTTTAAAAGGCTTATTTTCATCTACTTCTAACTTGTGTACATACCCTTGAGCTACCCTTGGCTCATAATTGACTAGTGAAATATATTTTTGTAACAGTTTTTGTACTATATTATCATACTTGGAGAGACAGTTTATCAGGAGTTCTTCGGACTTTACAAAACTTGTATTAACTACATATGTGGTACCTTCCACCATATGCTTACCGCAATTATTTATTAATTCATTGGCCTTTTCGCCTATATTTAAATCGGGATCATTGCCCATTACCGCATTTAATTTGGGAACTTTGCCCATTACCGCATTTATATTGGGATCTTTGCCCTTTACCGCATTTAATTTGGGATCTTTGCCCTTTACCGCATTTACTTTGGGATCTTTGCCCTTTACCGCATTTATTTTGGGATCTTTGCCCATTATTTCATTCATATTAAAGATGGGTATTCTTTCACCCTCTATTAACAATATTTTCTCCCCCAAGTCTATTTTAGCCCTGATCTCCGATAAAACGTCCTCTCCTAAAACAATATCATAATTCATGTTCGTCACAATAATAAAATCCCCCTTAAATTCTTGATTTTGAAACTTGAAAGTAGTGCTCAAAACTTTATTTGATTTCATGAACTTTTTCCCATTTAAACTTACCAATTTAATTTTTGCTATGTTTATACAATTATTTATGTTATTATTAAAATGTTTATTAAATACCTTTTCATCAATTAAACTTATTTCCGACCCTGTGTCAACTAGCGTTTTTAACGTGATATTATTTATTTTAATGTTTACTATAGGCAATTGACTAACCTTAATATTTTTCATTTCATTTTCCGTATCAGTTCCGATGTACTCTCGCGGGTGTTCATAATTATGCATGTTTAAAAACTTCCTATCTAAAAATCCTGGTCCTGTGACCTGGTATTAATTTGCGCAACAGTCTCTATTCTATTTACATCTTTCTGTGCGTTTTCAACTATTGTACTCCCCCTTTGAATGTTAGTGTTTGCCACTTGTGCGTATGTTCGACTTCCCCCTTTTGACTCATCATAATTTGGTCTCCTATCTTCCCACTGTACCTGTCTCCTTGGCATTTGTTGATTGTTATTTTCCCTGCTATTTACATTGTTACCTTGTTCCCTGTAAATTTGATTTTCATTATACCCACGTCTTTGATAATTGTCATATCTATTAGTGTTTCCCTCATATCTACCATAATTATTGCCGTTGTACCTCTCTTGATAATTCCTGTTTTGATACCCCCCTTGATTGTTAAAATTTGGCCTATTTTGATTTGCCCCTTGACTATTAAAGTTATACCTATTTTGATTTCCCCCTTGATCATTAAAGCTTCTATTTTGGTAAAATTCACCCCCTCTGTTAAATCTGTTTCCATTATCATATCTATTATTTTGATTATCGTTTCTACTTATATTCTGATAGACATTCTGATTACTATTGTCGTCTATTTCCCTCAAATACTCAATTAAGTTATCTAAAGTATTAATTCTTTGTGTGATTATTACATTTTGAATGATAGACGAAAAATGTCTCGCAATATATTTAACAATTTCACCCTCCGTAAATTTCGGTTCTAAATGGATCACGTTATAAATCTTTCTTAAAACATAATTTTCCCTCGATAATCCTTGTCTTTCATTATACTTCCCACTAAACAAATTTTGCCTGACCTTTTGCTGGGTAAAATCACTCCAATATTGTTTCATTAATAGCTCTTCAAATTCATCTATACTCTGAAATCTACTTTCAATCATGGAATACCAATACTCGCTTTCTCCCTTTAACATGGTCTGTATGTTGGATTTTAAATTTGCTCCCCTTGGTAACGTGTTCATGTGTTGTCTGAGTCTTGTAATAAATACTTTGGGATGGATACGATTATCCCCGTAGAAAAAGAATGTTGTCTTATTGCATATGTTTGTGTATGTGGGTGTATGTGTTTGTGTTTGTGTTTGTGTTCCCTCTCTTAATAGCCGCGTATTCTGTAAAACTAAACTCTCCTGTTCTTTTATTTTATTAGCCAAATTTTCCCCTTGTTTTTTGATTTTGTTTTCCAACTCAATTACCGAATCATCTACCCTATTTTCTACCTGTCTTGAAATATCTGCCCTTAATTCCGACCTTACCTCGCTTACCTTATCGTTTACCTCACAACTAATAGTTTCTCCAATCCTTTCCCATCTGTTTTCCCAGCTTTCTACTTGACTTTTTAGTTCTGCCGTGGTCTCTTCTATTTTTCTTAACTTTTCATCCATTCTCTTGTTTAAATTTTCCTCAAGCACGTTGATTCTCTCTCCAATATTTTGTACCATTTCTTCTCTGTTTTGCTGCATTTGTTCATTTATTTGTCCCATGTTTTGTTGTATCTGTTCGTTGATTTGTCCCATGTTTTGCGCTACCTCCTCTCTATTTTGTTGCATTTGTTCATTTATTTGTCCCAAGTTCTGCGCTACCTCCTCTCTATTTTGTTGCATTTGTTGGTTTATTTGTACGTTCATGCCTGCTACCATGTCCATCAATTTTTGTAACATGTTAGGGTCTTGTTGTGTGGCCCCAACTTGTTCTGTGTCCCCAATTTGTTCTTCTTGCTGTGAAGATGAACCAGCTTCTTGTTCTTGACCTGACATATTGACTTTCTTACCTGACCTTAATTTCATGTATGTTTAAGTGAATTTCTCACAACTATTGTCAGAACTAATAAACCTTTTAATGAATTTCTTGTTAAACCTTTTATATAACAATTGGAACTTTAAAAATTTGTAAAATGTTTTAAATTGATCGTTTCCTGATTGTAAAAATTTAATTTAGTAATCTTATATCTCGCCCCACGTTCAGGCCGACATATATTTATTATGTTTCACAATATTTTTGTGTGGAACAAACGATAATAAATTTTTATTTTATTTATTTAGCATGAGTGTCCGTTCTTGCAGACTCACTCCTCTCAGGGTTAAAGTAGGTTCAAAAAAAAACAAATCAGGAATTATACGATCAATAAAACACTGTAGTTGAGAATAGATTTGATTTTATTAAATTTACTGGAATATGGTTGTTTTGCAAGAATTTTTACAGTGATAAATTATACAAAAATGAATGTTGGGCGCCGTTAAAAACATATAATTACTTAAAAATCTGACATGAAATTAGTTTACAAAACGAAAAAGGAAAACTCTGATGTGGTTTTATTCTTACGTACTAGTGAGACTTTTTACCTTACATCCGATCGGTAGCTACCGCGCGACCGCAAACACCAAGGTTGTGGAGAGAAATCCGCTTCTAGTTGTCGTTGCTAACTTGGCTGCAGTGTTGACAATCGACAGTACAGCTGATGTGATATGGACGATCCTTCTGTTTCGTTCTTGTTTTGTTGCAAATAAAACTTCTCTGGATACTGTATTTTTGCTGAAACGATGCACTATTTCGTTGCACTTAAATTAGTGCCGAGGTGAGTACCAAGATATATTTTCGAAGACGACTTTTACATATAGGGAAACTGCCCTTGTTTACAAATTACAATTTTACAAAATTTGAGATTTATTTTCTTAATTCTCGTTTTCATATAACCAAGGAAACTATTTTTGAGTCATTACAATACTCTTACTTTGATTTAAATACTTAATACATTTACTTGATTTCAAAATTTCAATTTTCTTCTTTTAAATATTTTTAGGTTATGTCTTCCGCTAAAATTTTACGTGCGGTTAGTTTCGTTGTTGAGTAATGACTGAATTGTAAATTCTGGCTTTCTATTGGGCCAAAATGAAATATTTGACAGGACTTTACGCCTTGATTCTTTTGAAAAGAAAAATTTAATTTATGAATTTACTTTTTCTAGCTTTATGTTTTATTAAATGTTTATTTTACTACTTGAGTTTTATTTCTCATGCTTTTCTGAGTATTCTGATATGCAATACATATTGATTTATGCCTCAATTGCAATTTTTCATGGTTATGTGAACTCGGACATATTTTAACAAATTCTACCCTTAATACCTAATTTTAGCTACCAAACCATATTCCTGCTTATAGTTTAAATTACATTTAACATTTATTAACACAATTTCAACACCTTACTCTATTATTTTTACTAATACTGAACTATGCATTTTAGCATGTCGTTTGAGGAGAAACTTGTCACCCCCTACAAAATACTACATGATGTGTTGGACAAAACTACACTAAATCTATGGACCTGGCCAAACTTTATAACAACAAAGTGAAATACTCTAAGAAAAAACCTTTTTATAAACTATTTTACACATTTTTAAGAAAAGTTCATCTGACAGCTATGTGATTTTCTCACTGTGGGCCCCATTTGAAGTTTAATTTAAGGGAACTTACGTCGTAGAGTAAGTATAAACCATATTGTTTCTGTTTTGACACATTTTATCCTATTACGATAGGTATTTTTATGAAAAACTTGTGAAGTTTGGTTTCAAGCGTAACCTCCCGTTTAAACTTTTTGCTATTTTCTACCCTGCTTATGTAGTCCTTTTATTATAAGTTTGTGCTTGTTTAAGCTTACAAATTATCACCTTTTTAATTGTTTATTGTTAAATTTATGATTACACTTTTTATTTATTGATAAATTTTTATTATTTTTAGGTTCAAACCACCCTCTCATGTGTGTCAAGAGTTCCTGTTGGTTTGCCACCATTTGGCTTTGTACAAAAGTTTATTTAAGCATCGTTGCACTTTATCGATACCTTGTTTTGGTGTTATTCACAAATAAAGTCTTCCAATGTACAGGTGTGCACTATTTTCTTACTGCTAGCTATATTAATAAATTTATTTACAATTCAAACACTTATTACTAAATTCAACTGCAGTGCTTTATTCTAACGACATAAACCTGCCTTCAGCATGTGATTGGAGTGCCTCTGCATCTCACAAACACTCGTGCATAAAGTAACCACCATCAGTGGCGTTTCTGAGTTTTATTTGATATAGATTACTAATTTTATTGTTTAAAGTGAATTGTTCCAATATATTATATTGTTTGGGGAGAATATTGCGACAATATATATATATATATATATATATATATATATATATATATGAAAGGTTGTTGTGCTTCCGGGTGATTTCCCGCGTAGTTGACAGGCTCCTGCTGGGGCCATGGTTGTCTAAACGACGTTTCGACAGAATCCCATCTGCCATCTTCAGGTTCTCGCTGAAAGCTGCCTACTGCTGCTCCTCGTTGCTCGAACTGAACTGACGTTCTCCGCGCTGTGCGGTTCCTTATATATGTTGGGGCCTAGAGCGCGCATGCGTAACTGGCTATGCGTTGTTGGCCCTCTACTATGTGTGGGAAGCGTAGCGGGCGCCTGAGATAATCCGGCAAGTGGCCTCGCTGTGACGTCACGTCTCACGTGACTTCCCGTTGGTGGTCGTGGATCCTCATGTCTAATCGTCTTCGTAGGTGGTCGTGTTTCTGTTTGATTGCGCGACTGGCTACGTGTTATTGGCCCTCTACTGTATGTGGGAGGCGTAGTGGGCGCCTGAGCTAACCCGACAAGTGGCCTCGCTGAAACGTCACGTTTCACGTGACTTCTCGTTACTCGTCGTGCATCCTCTTGTCTAATCGTTACCAGAGGTTGTCGTGTTTCTCTTTGATTGGCCAGCGCTTGACTTCGGCTCCTCGTGATAGGTCCTCTTGTGGCAGGCTGTGGTGTCTCTTCGTGGTTTGTCACTGCTCGAACGTGCCTTCTCGATATTGGTTCATTTTCCGTGGGTCGCCGTATGTTTTCCGTTATGTATCTGCCTGAAAATGCGGGCTTCCATGCAGTAGGTAATCTCAGCGTATCATCTCGTTTGTTGAGGTTTTGGGGTCTCGAAAAGAGACCCCAAATGCGGGCTTCCATGCAGTAGGTAATCTCAGCGTATCATCTCGTTTGTTGAGGTTTTGGGGTCTCGAAAAGAGACCCCAAAACCTCAACAAACGAGATGATACGCTGAGATTACCTACTGCATGGAAGCCCGCACTTTCAGGCAGATACATAACGGAAAACATACGGCGACCCACGGAAAATGAACCAATCTCGAGAAGGCACGTTCGAGCAGTGACAAACCACGAAGAGACACCACAGCCTGCCACAAGAGGACCTATCACGAGGAGCCGAAGTCAAGCGCTGGCCAATCAAAGAGAAACACGACAACCTCTGGTAACGATTAGACAAGAGGATGCACGACGAGCAACGAGAAGTCAAGTGAAACGTGACGTTTCAGCGAGGCCACTTGTCGGGTTAGCTCAGGCGCCCGCTACGCCTCCCACATACAGTAGAGGGCCAATAACACGTAGCCAGTCGCGCAATCAAACAGAAACACCACCACCTACGAAGACGATTAGACACGAGGATCCACGACCACCAACGGGAAGTCACGTGAGACGTGACGTCACAGCGAGGCCACTTGCCGGATTATCTCAGGCGCCCGCTACACCTCCCACACATAGTAGAGGGCCAACAACGCATAGCCAGTTACGCATGCGCGCTCTAGGCCCCAACATATATAAGGAACCGCACAGCGCGGAGAACGTCAGTTCAGTTCGAGCAACGAGGAGCAGCAGTAGGCAGCTTTCAGCGAGAACCTGAAGATGGCAGATGGGATTCTGCCGAAACGTCGTTTAGACAACCGTGGCCCCAGCAGGAGCCTGTCAACTACGCGGGAAAAAACACCCGGAAGCACAACAACCTTTCATTTAACACCCGCGAAAACCTAAGAAACAATAATATATATATATATATATATATATATATATATATATATATATATATATATATATATATATATATATATATATATATATATATATATATATATATATATATATATATATATATATATATATATATATATATATATATATATATATATATATATATATATATATATATATATATATATATAGAAGGATAGTCACGTCCGACTAGTTAAAGAACAATCTAAATTTAGTAGGGCTTCGGACAAGTGGGCCCACTTGTCCGAAGCCCTACTAAATTTAGATTGTTCTATATATATATATATATATTGATGCAATATTCGCATTCTATGTGAGAGAGAACAATATAAAAATGTAACTTACGCCACTGTTAGAGTATCAGTTAAGAACTAAATTTCAAGAAAATATATTTGTGGATACACCAACAGTGTAAAATTCAACTGGGCAAACGAAGTGACAAAACAATAACAATAAAATTTGTTTAATTAGTTCAGAATTTAAGATTAAATATAAGGCTTTATGTAAAAAGATATCTTATCTTGAAGAGACAGACCTCTTTAATGAAACATTAAAAACAGAAAGGTATGGTAAATAATCCACCGATGAAGTGTTTCTGGTTTACAGACTAGCATCAGTTGAGTTTGAACAACTTCTAGTGTAGAAAACTAAAGAAGTTAGAAAATGCATATTTCCAGATCTGAAATAAGAATTCAGTCAAATTAAACATTAAAATAAAATGAAAAATTTAAAATTTAAAACAAATGTTAGAGATTATCAACAACAACAATACAAAGTTGATAAAAATGTAGAAAATTATAAATAAAACTGTATGAACTTATAATAAAAAAATTCACTATCCTGACAAAGAATAGTTAAGAAGTTATCTAAAATAAGTGCTCGTGTAAGGAACTTTTATAAAGTAAATCAAAGACTTTTACCTTAAGATAATTGCATAAAGACAATCCCTTGAACTAAGTGTTTAATTTTCATTTTCTACTAGAAAATAGACTACCAGTTACCAAAGTTTTGTGTTGTCACTGGTCAATTCCAATTTTAAACCATAGGAAAGTTAATAGTTATTATATTGTACGTTGTACTCAATGACAAAACTTCAAGGAACGTATTTCAGTAATTTCCACCAACGCAGTTAGTGAAATAGGGACTGAACTGGTTCATGAAATGTTGGGTAGCCCCTGAAAAAGGTCGAATTTAATTTAGTATAAAATCTTTAATAAAGAATCTCAGTTTGTTAATAGAATTAGTAAATAGGTAAAGTTAGTATAGGAAAGAAGGTAAAACCATAGGTTGTATATAATTTTAAGTAATTTTTAAGCCTTTATGTAAGGAAAGACACAATATTTGGTATGAGCTTAAAACAGAAGCTAGAAAGGAGCAAAGAGTATTGAAATGTACCACGAAACACAAGGAATATGATTTTGGTAGTGAAAAGAGTGAAAACGATTCAATAAAGAAAATTTATATTTATTTCATATTTCAAATTTCAAAAATGACAAGTCTAGTAATCTAGGATTGTCATTCAAGTCAAATTTTCAGAACAAAACTCGAAAAAAGTTGGTAGCTAAGAAGTTTTGTTAGAAAAAAAAGGGGGAACAAGAACGCTGAAAATAGAAATTGAATTGGTGTCAAAAGTCCATAAAATTTAATTGAATATTGAAGAAAATTATTATAAAATTAAACAAAAAGTAACAGAAATTGAAGATAAGCATTCAAGGTGTAGCTTGAACCCAAAATATTGTGTATTTTCAAATAAAATCTCATCATCAAAAATCAAAATATAACATAACCAACAACGTCAAGTAGACGTCACATTTTGACTTACCTGGTAGTAGTAAGTTTGTACTCCTTTATAAATTAAACATTTCAGCATCAAGTTCACAACATTTATCAAACTAACAATCACTGGAATAGTTAGTCACATCGAAATAAAACACATCTTGAGGGAATATTTGGCAGAGAACGTGTAGGAGATTCCAGCCAAGTGTTTTGTGCATAATATGAAGTCAGTGCTCCACATAATTCGGTAACGTCTGCGATCGAAAGGTACTGTGTTAGTCTATAGGAAACAGAGATCTCAACTGTCAATTTTAAACATTGCAAATTGCCATTAGATAAAATTTCATTATTTACTTACTTGTCAATTTTAAAATTTACAAATTCCCATTAGATTAAATTTGCACTATTTAAATTAAAACCAAGGCCTGGGTTTCATTAATTAAATAAGAATAGCAAATAATTTGTATAAGCGCATGGTTTTACTTCTTAAAATAAAATTGTTATTGTTGACATCATTTTGATTTATTGAAACAAATTTAAACCTGCACTGAGGGAGTTTCTACAAGTGTAGCTCATGCTCTAATTAATGCGTGATTATAAAAGGTTGTTGAATACTGTAATAGTGGCGCCTAATACAAATTTTCTATTACAGTTTTGATAAATATAATTTATTCACAGTCACGACAATATATATATATATACATATATATATATATATAAAGGTGAGGACTCCAGTCAGTGTAAGTTCTTTTATATGCTCAAATGAATTTCAGAATTAATGCAAAATAATCAAGATGAAATAATAACAATTTTATTTTAAAGAAGGTAAATCAATGGTATTACAATTTACAAATCAGTTCTACCTTTATTCTAATAAACCTTGGCCTTTGGTTTTGAAAACTCGTATATAGAAATCTATATTATCAATTTGTACAAATCTTTACAATGGAATAAATTTTAAACTAGTAGTATTTGCTTTTTATTTATGTATAAATAAGGTACCTTTATTTCGTGACGCTAGGTTTCGATTCTACACGCACAGATGCCGCACTATTCACCGTTTTTCGTAGTCCGTGAATCCGTGGTGCATTAATCAAATCTGCCAAACTGTTTACGCCTTTCTGTCACCTTTGTGGTAATGAAATTTTGGTTTTCTTGCTGACTTGTTGCTGTTGTTTCTTTATGATGAATTTTAATGCTGAAAATGCTGGATTAATGGTAAAAAGGATTACTTGCCTTTTCTCCAGGTAAGTCAAATCAGACAATTGATGAAATTTTAAGGTTATGAAATCCTTTTATGTTGACATGTACATATATTTTTCTAAAACTTCACAATTCTTGGAACTATATTCTTCTTGAATACTTATTTAATGCTTGATATGCTTTATTCGAAAGATTATTTACTTTTATTTGCTTTTGAGAATGGGAATAAACTTTTTATATGCTTTGTTTCTTCAGTTCAAAAAATTCTCTATTAACAAAGTTCTCTTAGAAACGGTCATTGTTTCATGGAATCATTTGTAAAATTTTGATTTATTTTCAAAATTTGGATTGCTTGATCTGTCCAATTAAATAATTTTGACTTAAATATTAAATAAAATTTACTTTTCATACATTTTCTGCCTCTTATTTTGCTTGAAACAGATTCCTTATACTATACTGATTCTTCCAGTATCTTTTTTATGTAGCAATTCTGTGATTTAAGCCAGTTTCAAGGGTTGTGTAGTTTTCACAAAATTACACTTTAAGGCGATTTTTAACAATTTAGAGACATGGATTTACCTTTCCTATGTTATAAATTAACTAATTTCCTTATTTCTAATAACAAATTCACGTTTCAATGCGAATAAATACTAATATTAAAACTTCTTGTTTACAGGAGTCGTGAGCTGAGTTTATTCACTTCCAGAGCCCCTATTGGTATACCTGTCGTACTGAAATCACTGTGGAATGTTCTTTGCAGTATTTTGTTTGAACTGACTGCATAATGAATTGAAAAAAATCAAGTTTCTTAATACCTAATTGTTAAAATGACCAGTGGTATTGTTGTAGAACTCTCCAAAATCGTCCTAAGTTGAAGACATAATCAAAATTCGACTTAGGCAAAAAATTTAATTTAAAGACATTTTTGGGAGTCTGCAGAGGCGCAGATCAGTCCATAAGGACCGTTTTGGGTTCTATAAGGCGTTGGGAATGACCAGGTGAAAATTCGAAGAAACACCGAATTTTCACTTAGGAAAAATGTTTTTGGTTCAGAATATGAGAGTAGAAGTATATAATGACAAAGATTTATGAATAATATACTTTTTCAAAGGTACCATAAATTGGACTTTGAAAAATAATATTTTTGGAAGGGCGTCAAAATTTGGCCCAGGAATCGATTTATCGAAAGTACGCCAAAGTTTCACTTGCAGACTAATTTTTCAAAACTGCGTTGAAATTTGGCTTGAAGATCGATTTTTCAAAAGTACGCCAAAATTTCACCCGCAGATTAACTTTTCAAAAGTACCTTGAAATTTGGCTTGAAAATCGATTTTTCAAAAGTACGCCAAAATTTCACCCGCGGATTAACTTTTCAAAAGTACCTTGAAATTTGGCTTGAAAATCGATTTTTCAAAAGTACGCCAAAATTTCACCCGCAGATTAGTTTTTCAAAAGTACCTTGAAATTTGGCTCGAAAATCGATTTTTCAAAAGTAAGCTAAAATTGGTCTTAAAATGGATTTTTCAAAAGTACCACAAAGTCAGTTTAAAAAGTACCACGAAAATATAATTTAATTTATTTTTTATTTTTTATTCCTCAACCAAAGACATTGACCTTTGAGGTACGGTCATTAAAAGCCCAATTCTAAAGTATGAGCATAAAATTTTAACGATGCACTGCATCCGAAAGGCAAAATAGAAGATTTTGTCAAAGCCGGCGTAGTGCCGATAAGCAAAAATTGATAAAAATCAATGCACATGTACAAGGCCGGTTTCTCGCATGGAAAGAGTTTGGATTGACTCAGCGGCTCGCAATTTGGTCGAGCGCGTTGAGTGGTCCAGACAAAGCAATGGTAGAAAAGCCAATAACAGGGCTTTTCAAATGACAAAGTTATAGAGGAAAACGCCTTGTGCATAAAAATCCAAAAATTCAATTTTGCCTAAAAGTCGCTCGAAGGTGAGACGCTGCCAAATCGATAATATTAATCGACTGTGACTGTGGTTAGTAAGTCGTGGACTGATCGAACGCCACTCAACTTATGCAGTAATAAGTCCTCTGAATGTGTTTGAGTACGTGAATCTCCACGATACAAGAACTTTAAAGCTAAGTAGTCTCTAGCGAAACTAAATTCATTTAGTAAAACTTTTTTAAGTTAATTTCTGTCAGCCTTAATTATTCATTTACCCAGAGTCTGAAATGATTCTAAAAGCTCACATTTTGATTCTGAGAAGGTACGTATGAATCTTTTCTACCTAATCGATCGTTAGCGTGAGCGCTCTCGCTTGTATGGTCTGAAAGTCACTACCTTGATTGGGGAAGGCACGATTCTTATCTTGAGAATTTTGTATAACCAATTCTGTTAAATAAACGGATTCTTTGAACTAATATTTCTTAATTGATCTTGAGGCCTGTTGACGGTCTATAATCCCTGGAACTTTCGTATAGAAAACCGGATGTGTCGAGTTAATTCGCATTAACGTTCGACCTTCTGGTTGCTTTACGGAGGTTTGATGGGGATTTTTTTATGCGTTTTTTGAGAAATATATTCCGTTATTAATGGACCAAAACGTGATTTTCGCGTACCAAAACTAATCCCTCCGCAGAGAAATTCTTCGGTTGGGATTTTTTTATGCAAAAATTCAGGAAATTAAGAGGTGCCTAAACCCCTAACGAGGGAATTCGGGTCCAGAGAGAGCGTAGTTTCCGATCTGTGGTAGTGCAGCCTTGGTCCATTACTCGGCTACCGAAGTGCATCTTATCTCGAACCCGCCTGGGAGGTAGAAGAACGGGGTAATACGCGACTGGCGCCCCCTGAGAAATAAATTGGTGTCGCGTCATTTTGACGCCCGGTAGTGCGTTCTTCTACATGGCGCCCAACGTGGGGCGTTGTTAGTCAGCAGGGCTTTCTGGAAAGGATATGGATGAATCAACGCCTTTCCAGTTTTACGACGAGCCGACATCTGTGATGGACAACGTCTCTAGAGGGTTAGAGAGGCCGTGCGCGGAGGATGTACTGGGTAGTTCGGGGGTAGGCCCGAGTACCACTGAAGGAGTCATACAGCCCTCCTCAGAACAAGTGTTCGCCCAAATGGCAGCAGGTCTTGCCAAAGCTCTAAGCGAAGCCACGCACGAGCATAAGTATCGGTCGAAGCATCCAAATGCGGAATTTCATGGCTTCGAACACGAAGACCCTGAAACCTTCATTCATCATATGGAGGAATTTTTCGTCCGAGTACGAATTACGCAGGATAACGACCGTCTATATAAAATATCAGAACAGCTCAAAGACGATGCCAGGAAATGGTTCGAACAATACCGAACCCTAATTACCACGTATCCTCTATTCCTCGAGCGTTTCAGAAGCCGTTACGATTCAGGTGAAGTACTCACCGAAGCAGTAGCTAATTTATATGGCAAGAAACAAGATGCCGAGGAAAATACGTCAGTATTTATTTCCAGGAAGGTATGCCTCTTCAAGAGGATCGATCCGTTTAAGCCGGAGGCGATGAAGGCGGCTACCATCTTCAATCAGTTGAGACCTGATATGAAAATGCTCCTAAAGAGTGCCGTCATACTAGATACAAATACACTAGTGACGATGACCGAACAAATGGCCAAAATCATGGATGAGAATAAAGAATTCGAGACTCTGCAAAATGTCAAAAAAAGCAAGGACCAAGAAGCGTCCACCTCTACCGCTTCAGCTCAAGGGAATCAGCAATCGAGCAGTAACTGGAGAACGGAACCCTCCGCATTAGCGAAGCCGTCCTCCAGTTCCTTTGGTGCAACTAGGACACCATTCAATGGATCTCAAAGAAGAGATAATCCGCCAGCACCAAGGGTGCATTTTGCAAATAATATTTCCTCGCTGCCCAGAGGGGATATACCGAGAAGGGGTACTGGAGACGTAAGGAACTCCCGAGTCCCGTATCGCCCTTGCAGATACTGCCCAACGGAGCAGTGGCATTTTCATGCGGAATGCCCAAACAATCCCTATCGTTAAATGAATACGGAAAACCAAGCGGGGGTCAGAGGCGATGGCCCAGGCCGAACTGTACCAGCCCCGCCTACCAGGCCCCAGCAGGCTCGAAGCGACCCTCGGGGAAGCTCCGAAGTAAGAAGTTTAAATTAAAAAACTTCGATGACCTTCCTGACCTTAATTACCTGTTTAAGGATCAAGAAGTCAACCTATCTCCCCACCGATTCACTCCATTAGAATCTATCAATCAAACTAGCGACGCTTTCCCTCCGCCTCGCATTAAGATTATAATTAATAATCGAGCGGTTAACGCTTTATTGGATACAGGTTCGACAAGGAATATTATCCAACCGAAATTTTTGAACGACATTGATCAACTTACAGCTCCCCAAACGTTTGTTATGGCTTGTGGCGATGGTTTAGTAGAATCCCTCGGGACTACGACCATAAATGTTAATGTACTAGATGTACCCTTTCAGACCACGTTTCAGGTCATTCAAAATTTAAACGAAGAGCTCATTCTGGGAGCCCCGTTTTTATATGCCCACAATGTCGTATTCGACTATTAACGTAAATGTGTCTACGTCGGCACTGAAGAGCGAATAACCGTCTTCTGGAATCAAGCGGCACATCAAGCAAGGAAGCAATGCCGGCTTCCCGAAGAACTGATCATCGGAAACGATAATTTAAAACCTCTATTCGAGGAATTCGCTGAATTGTTCACCGCGGTGCCTACCCAAGCTACCACGGTGACAACGAAACATAAAATAAAAGTTAAAGACGACCGCCCGTTTAATATCAAACCTTATCCTATGTCTCCTACTAAGAAAAAAGTTATGTACGATCAAATTGAAGAGATGCTGAAAGCCGGAGTTATAGAACCGAGTACCGCTCAGTACAGTTCGCCTCCCATTATAATAGAAAGGCCCGGCAAGAAGCCTCGCTTCTGCATTGATTATCGTCACTTAAATGAAGTAACGGAAGACGAAGCATCCGTCTTACCTAAGATATACGAGAGTATAAAGGATCTAGGAAACGCCAACATATTTACGGTGTTGGACCTCAAGAGCGGATATTGGCAAATCCCTCTTGAGGAGTCGTCAAAAAATTATTCTACGTTTACAACATTGGATGGAGCATCTTACCGATTTAACGTGATGCCTTTCGGATTGAAGACCGCTCCATGTACGTTCCAAAAATTTATGGCAAGAGACGTATTGACCGGCTACTTGCATCATTTCTGCAAAGTATATCTCGATGATATTATCATCTATAGTGAAAACATAAATCAGCATGTAAATCATCTGAGAGCCGTCTTTGAACGCCTGCGTTTACATAATTTAAAGGTGTCACCGGAAAAATGTGTGGTAGCCACGTCAAGCATAACCTATCTCGGGCATCAAATAAATGCCAACACCACTCAGCCGTTAGAAAAACACATATTACAGATACAACGAGGCGCCAGCTTCAGAGTTTCCTTGGCCTATGTAATTGGGTACGTGAATATATCCCTAATGTAGCAATAATTACTAAGCCCTTGACCCGACTACTCTCGAAAGACTGGCGCTTCAAGTGGAATCCGGAAGCCCAAGAAGCTTTTATTTTACTAAAAGAAGTATTGAATCAACCACTAGGACTACACCGGCCCGATTTTAACAAAATGTTCATTTTGCAAACCGATGCATCCCTGATAGGATTATCGGCCGTCCTTTATCAGCTAGGGGATAACGACCAGAAGCACATCATCTCTTATGCAAGCAATACGCTGTCTCCAACAGAGAGAAATTATCACATAAACGAGTTAGAATGCCTGAGCGTCGTTAACTATATAAAGAAATATAAAATTTATTTGGCAGACCATCCTTTCATCGTTAGAACTGACAACAGAGCGTTACTATGGCTGAATAAGCATAAAGATGAAAAGACCAAATTTACACGATGGTCGTTATTACTTCAAGAATATAGCTTCTCGATAGAGCATTGTCCTGGTAAAGAAAACATACTGGCGGACTATTTGAGCAGAAATCCTCAAGGCCCGAACGTCGAAGCAGACGACGAAGAGGAGAGAATGTATCCACCAAAATTCTCGTACAAGGAACGAATATCAGTGATTACCACATTGGAATTAAACGATCAGGTCAGAGAAGCGCAAACGCACTCCAGAGATATCCAAGACCAAATTGAACGATGGAATACTCTAGTGCGACAAGCAGATAAAACCGAGGCAGAGGTGAAATTCGTCAATACACGACAAGTGATAGGCGGAACACTTTGGACGAGAGGCGAAAATGTCAAAGAAAAATTATACGTATCAAAACGTATGGTCATGAGAGTAATATCTCATTTTCACGACCGACCGGAAGTAGGTCACCCCGGCCGCGATGAAACTGTTAGAATCATCTCGGGCCGCTATTATTTTAATAATTTGTCGAGACTAGTTAACAAATATTTAAATGAGTGCATTATTTGTAATTCCGTAAAAAGCAGACAGTCACAACCAAAGGCTCCTCTCAGAAGCCATGCTCCATCGCATCCGTTCGAAGTTCTCAGCGTCGATGTAATAGGACCGCTTCAGCGAACCAAAGATGCAGATAACCGATATATATTAATGGTAGAGGATGTATTTAGTAAGTGGGTCGAAGCCAAGGCGTTCACCCAAGTCAGTGGAAAAACAATAGCACAATTTATCGAAGAGGAACTAGTGGCGAGATATGGCGTTCCGAGGGTCATCATTTCCGACCAGGGAGGCCACTTCAATTCCGGCTTTTACGATACGTTCTGTACACGTAACAATATTGAAAGATTCTTCACAGCAGCTTACCACCAACAGGCCAATCCAATAGAAAGGAGGGTGCAAGAAGCTAAGAAGATCTTAAAAACCTTATTATATGGTTCACCCAACGACGAGTGGGATCGACATGTTAGTCAGATGGCATATATCTTGAGAACAAGAAAAAACGCCGCTACGGGGCATACGCCCAGTTTCGTAGTACTCGGCTATGAATTACCGCAGATTGGTGATTGGAATATGTTCGCTTATAGACAAGAACGTCGTAATCAAGCGGACGTTCCCCGCCTTGAAAGAGTCAAGGAGATTCGTAGAAATCAAACAAATTACCAATGGCGTTACGCGCCCAAAGTGGCGGTAACGCCGGTCGTATATAAAGTGAGAGATATGGTAATGACTAAAAGGATCAGGAAGGATCATACCTTCACACCGTCGTGGAGTGGGCCACACAAGGTTTTAAAGAGATTGTCCAATGAAGTTTACCTCATTCACAAGGGGGTAACTTCGACGAGATTACATGTCGATGCCATCAGGCCGGCACCTAAGGGAGATCCCGATGTTGAATTGGAATTGTCTGAAGAATCAGAAGATAGTCCGGATGAAACTCATCTTAGTGACGACGCTTCCTCATCAGACAATGAGATCGCGCCCAGGTCAGAGCGACGTAGCGATACCACACTAGTTCAAATCAATGTTCCCGCAGGTGCTCAAGATGAGCCGGATGTAATAAGTCGAGACCCCGATGATGCTCGAGATGAGCCAGACATAGAAGAGTCGCCTCTAGATATTTCCGAGGTCGACCACGGCTAATAGCCGTTTTTGCTTTTTTTTATATTTTTTTCTCAAAATTCTAAGTAGCGATTTTGACCTATATGCGGTCGAATCGAAAATTTAAAGTCTACTCCATGAGCAGACATGGAAAGACGGCGAACCCGACGTAAGAGCGCGATCCGGTAAGCCTAGCTTCTCAAGAGCGAGAGCCGCCAAGTTCGAGTAATGGACGTAGGCATAAGTACGAATCAGTACGAGTTTCGGAAGCTGTTTTTCTTATGCAAGAAGACAACTTCTATTTTAATCATTTTAAGTCAACAAAATTAACGTATACCCCAAATGGAAACTACGAGTTTCAGAAGCCGTTCTTCGCTCAAGAAGACGCTTCAATTTTTTTTTTTTTTTTTTATACTTTTTTCACAAGTCGTGATGACCGCACGAGTATCGTAAGCCGATTTAATCTACCTTACGAAGTAGAAACTACGAGACGAGTTTCAGAAGTCGTTCTTCACTCAAGAAGACGCTTCAATTTTTTTTTATATTTTTTTCACAAAGTAGTGATGACCGCACGAGTATCGTAAGCCGATTCAATCTACCTTACGAAGAACCAATTTCTAACCATTATAAGTTAACAAAATTCATGTTAGAAAAATATTTCATTAAAAACAACACATTGTGTTTGTTAGTCGACGCGTCCCAGTCGACGACTTGCTAAAAAGTCAATCTAGTTGCAGAACTGCATTTTCCATGTGCAGAAATGGAAAGATGACCCAGCCTGTCGCAAGGGCGCGGCATGGTGAAGTCTGGAACTCAAAGGCGAGGACCGTCCAAGCTGCGGCATGGAGATATAGACAGCCTCTTCTAGAAAGGGCCGAAGTTAAGCAAGAGCGAGACCAGGGCAAAAAAGCGAGTGCAACGAATTAGTGAGAGTGGACGCTAATCAAAATTGTGCTACGCTTCGCACCTCGACGCGGGTGTAATTAAGTTGATAAAAATGTTGTATCAACTTGGCGTATTGTTTAAAAAATGTATTTATTTTTAAGTTAGATAGGCGAATCAGCCGTCTGCCCCAATTAAGGCCGTTATTTTTAAACATCTGTACCATAGGTCAGACCGTCAA
Source organism: Rutpela maculata (assembly GCA_936432065.2). Classification (NCBI taxonomy): domain Eukaryota; kingdom Metazoa; phylum Arthropoda; class Insecta; order Coleoptera; family Cerambycidae; genus Rutpela; species Rutpela maculata. The sequence continues at coordinate 57,667,709 of OW386293.2, forward strand.
ATGAAGGCATACAGACATACAAGTGAATATGGAAATTAAAGGCAATCGATGAGTAGAAAAGATTCAACCAAAGGAGGGGAGTGTTGTAGAACTCTCCAAAATCGTCCTAAGTTGAAGACATAATCAAAATTCGACTTAGGCAAAAAATTTCATTTAAAGACATTTTTGGGAGTCTGCAGAGGCGCAGATCAGTCCATAAGGACCGTTTTGGGTTCTATAAGGGGTTGGGAATGACCAGGTGAAAATTCGAAGAAACGCCGAATTTTCACTTAGGGAAAATGTTTTTGGTTCAGAATATGAGAGTAGAAGTATATAATGACAAAGATTTATGAATAATATACTTTTTCAAAGGTACCATAAATTGGACTTTGAAAAATAATATTTTTGGAAGGGCGTCAAAATTTGGCCCAGGAATCGATTTATCGAAAGTACGCCAAAGTTTCACTTGCAGACTAATTTTTCAAAACTGCGTTGAAATTTGGCTTGAAGATCGATTTTTCAAAAGTACGCCAAAATTTCACCCGCAGATTAACTTTTCAAAAGTACCTTGAAATTTGGCTTGAAAATCGATTTTTCAAAAGTACGCCAAAATTTCACCCGCGGATTAACTTTTCAAAAGTACCTTGAAATTTGGCTTGAAAATCGATTTTTCAAAAGTACGCCAAAATTTCACCCGCAGATTAGTTTTTCAAAAGTACCTTGAAATTTGGCTCGAAAATTGATTTTTCAAAAGTACGCTAAAATTGGTCTTAAAATGGATTTTTCAAAAGTACCACAAAGTCAGTTTAAAAAGTACCACGAAAATATAATTTAATTTATTTTTTATTTTTTATTCCTCAACCAAAGACATTGACCTTTGAGGTACGGTCATTAAAAGCCCAATTCTAAAGTATGAGCATAAAATTTTAACGATGCACTGCATCCGAAAGGCAAAATAGAAGATTTTGTCAAAGCCGGCGTAGTGCCGATAAGCAAAAATTGATAAAAATCAATGCACATGTACAAGGCCGGTTTCTCGCATGGAAAGAGTTTGGATTGACTCAGCGGCTCGCAATTTGGTCGAGCGCGTTGAGTGGTCCAGACAAAGCAATGGTAGAAAAGCCAATAACAGGGCTTTTCAAATGACAAAGTTATAGAGGAAAACGCCTTGTGCATAAAAATCCAAAAATTCAATTTTGCCTAAAAGTCGCTCGAAGGTGAGACGCTGCCAAATCGATAATATTAATCGACTGTGATAAGGGTTAGTAAGTCGTGGACTGATCGAACGCCACTCAACTTATGCAGTAAAAAGTCCTCTGAATGTGTTTGAGTACGTGAATCTCCACGATACAAGAACTTTAAAGCTAAGTAGTCTCTAGCGAAACTAAATTCATTTAGTAAAACTTTTTTAAGTTAATTTCAGTCAGCCTTAATTATTCATTTACCCAGAGTCTGAAATGATTCTAAAAGCTCACATTTTGATTCTGAGAAGGTACGTATGAATCTTTTCTACCTAATCGATCGTTAGCGTGAGCGCTCTCGCTTGTATGGTCTGAAAGTCACTACCTTGATTGGGGAAGGCACGATTCTTATCTTGAGAATTTTGTATAACCAATTCTGTTAAATAAACGGATTCTTTGAACTAATATTTCTTAATTGATCTTGAGGCCTGTTGACGGTCTATAATCCCTGGAACTTTCGTATAGAAAACCGGATGTGTCGAGTTAATTCGCATTAACGTTCGACCTTCTGGTTGCTTTACGGAGGTTTGATAGGGATTTTTTTATGCGTTTTTTGAGAAATATATTCCGTTATTAATGGACCAAAACGTGATTTTCGCGTACCAAAACTAATCCCTCCGCAGAGAAATTCTTCGGTTGGGATTTTTTTATGCAAAAATTCAGGAAATTAAGAGGTGCCTAAACCCCTAACGAGGGAATTCGGGTCCAGAGAGAGCGTAGTTTCCGATCTGTGGTAGTGCAGCCTTGGTCCATTACTCGGCTACCGAAGTGCATCTTATCTCGAACCCGCCTGGGAGGTAGAAGAACGGGGTAATACGCGACTGGCGCCCCCTGAGAAATAAATTGGTGTCGCGTCATTTTGACGCCCGGTAGTGCGTTCTTCTACAGTATCACTTAACTTTGGTGGCTGGTGATAATATTTTAATTGGAAAGAAAACTGAAGCCTAAAACTGAAGGATAGGTATCCCAGTATAAACATAAGGTAATTAATTGTCTTTGATTAGTAATGTTCATATAGACGAGCACTTATTTTTGAAAAATCTCACTTGTTTGCTTTTTAACGGTGCTCTTTTTTTTAATGAGTCCTTATACACTTAGTGAGTTTTTTGCTCAGTGTTTATGTGTTCTTATTAAGTCCTTTCTTAATGTTTTCAAATGTTTTTGTCTAAAATTTATAATTTTCACTTTATATTTAAAGTTAATTTGAAATATTTTGATTTTTAGATGTGGAAATCTACGTTTCCTGTTTTATGAAAGTTCTTCCACTATGAAATATTCCTGACCAACATGTGATTGTTCATTAATCCGAAACACTCTAACGATGTATTCCTTGTATCATTTTATCACCTTTTGATTTTTGTTAAACAAGTCTAACTTCTCAAGATAAAGTGAGTTTTACAAAATTTCTTAAATCTAATTGTTTACATTTTTCAACTAACATACAATGTTTATTGTTATTATTTAAACTTGTTGAATCTAGTGAAAGCTACACTGGCAATGCGCTCACAGTTTGTAACTCATACCAGTTTCTTGATTTGTTTTTATGGTATTTTGCAAGTTTTTCATGCAAATTTGCAAATAGTAGTGTCGATTAAATCTTTTAACTAAATTTGCCTCTTTATCCTTCATATGACACCAAAATATCACATCAATATATATATTTATATAAGGTATCCGTTGGCATCCTACCTAATAGCGTTCTCACTTGGCATCCACTAATATACACACTGATATACACAAAATTTATTTAAAGGCTAAGTTAGCATCCTACCTACTTTACGTTTTAATTGGTGTGCTTATGAATATTTTAATCGATGCGTAAAATGACACCCGAATATAAAAATTACAGGTTTAACTGACTTCCGGCGGCGTTGTCAGATGTATGCTATGCTGCTTTGTCGTATTTGCCTAGAAGAATATTATTACAATCTGCAGTCTGTCGACGTATAAGTAAATAAGGAAATCTCATCCTGTGAGAATACTAATTTATGTCACAATTTAAGTTTCGAAACATGAAGTTCGCGTAAAAGTGAATTACTTTTTATTTGCTTATAATTGTTATAAAACACATTCTGTATGGGATTTGGCAAACAGTAGAAAAAACAATCTGTATGAACTAAAAAGAAAATCTATCTACAAAGATTGGAAATTAATTTTATAGATAGTTTTTCTTTTTAGTTCTCACAGATAGTTTTTTTCTGCTATTTGTCAATTTACCAAATTTTCTGTACGAGATAGGACAGGGTGCTGTAAAGAAATATTATTCAGAAAAATAAAACTGAATTTGTTAAAATTTTGCTCACTTGCAAAGTGACCCTATAAGGGTAAAGTTGGAGTATCACGTATTTTTGACGTTTATTATTATTTATTTGAGTTCTCCTTTACACAAATTATTATTAATTAATCACCTTTTAGATTGTGTTAATATTTTAATGCTTTTCAAATGTATTAGACAATTATAATTTATTCAAAAAATTATATTTTGCTATAAATTTGTAACATTTCCAACTTTTTTTAAATTTCACAATAGTTCAAAGAATACGAATTAATAATTATTTTTTCAATTACACCCCCCTATGAGAATTATTGGGCCTCAAAATGACCCCATAAGGACAAAAGTAGAGTATCATGTATTTCTAGCGTTTATTGTTATTTATTTGCGACTCTTTTTGCAGAAATTATTTTTAATTAGTCTCAAAAATGTTCTTTATTTTAAATATGAGCAGAAAGTCGATGAAAAGTTCAAAATTTCTTAAAACCTGCACAACTCTAGCTCTATTCTGAAGAAAGTTGGCAATAAACAGGAATAAGTTGCTTAAATAATTTGCAGGTTTCATTAGCAAACTCTTAATAAACAAAATTGTGAAACTAAAAAAAGATGGAAATGCTACAAATTTGTAACAAAACGTAATTGCTTAAATAAATTATAATTATTTAAGTAAATTAAAATTGTTTAAACAATTTGAAAAACCTTAAAATATTAAGACAAACTGAAATCTGACTAATTCAAAACTATTTCTATAAAAAAATCTCAAATAAACAATACTCATTCTGAATAATTCTTTCTAAGATTTTGTCCTATCTCTTACAGAAAATAGTATATTGTGTATTTAGGTGTGAAAGCAGTACATTCCCGGACGACGATGCATCGAAGTTCGGGAATGTGCTTTCACACCGAAATACGCATACTATTTTTTCTGAAATCACAATCAATATTATTATAAATTAAGGAATTTGTATTAATGCATAAAATTTCTTCATTAATGAATAACATTTCTTCATTATAATCTAACATTTCTTCATTACATTTCTTCATTACAATCTAACTGCTTACTAATAAATGTAATTTTGATGTATGTGTAAGTGTAAATGTAAGTTTGATTGTTTGTCTGCGTGTATTTATTTACTGTCAAAAATATGCATAAAAAAACCATACGGGAATGTTACTTTCCCGGCCTATGCCGGGAAAGTAACATTCCCGTACGGTTTTGTTGATCGTTGCTTGGCAACGGATCTTTTCCGGTCTGTTTTCTGATAGTTTCTTAGCAACGGACTAAAATACTGGAATTGTGCATTTTTCGATCTGAAATCGCGCAAAAAATGTAGACATTGCCGATCGATTTCAGAAAAAGTACTTTATACTTTTTTTTTGGTACATTTCCAAGACATATGAATTGCTCATTTAATCATGCGTCGCTCCCTGGCACACTGTATATGCTTTCTTAGAAAATGTAAGGCTCTTACTGAAACGAGAAATTGGAGATTTTTTAATTTTTAAAACATAATAACATTGAAAATATCAACTTTATGAAAAAAATTATCGAACATTTCTTGTTGGAAATCGATAAAAAAATATTTAAAAACATAGTTTCATTGAAAAAATGTTTTGTTGTAAACAAAATTGTTTTAAACAATATCAGACCGGGTTACCGTCTGGTAACATGGATGCTCATAATCAGTAGTGTCTCCAGAACTGATTCCAATAAATAAACTGCGTCCGAAATGTATTCGAAACTCATACGCCCATACTGCCTGCTATATAACTAGACCTCCCAATTTTATAGACCAGTAACAACTTCGTAAAAAAAAAATGAAAATCGGCAAAGAGACCACGGTGTTTCATTTCTACATAAAAACTTTTAAAAAGTCAAAAACCTAAACCACATTCCAATTTAAAAAAATATAAATGACTAAGTTTTAAAATCTAAAAAGGAAGTAACAGGACAAGCTTTACTTGAAAACGTTTTTATTGAAAATAAAATTATATAAAAAAAATATTTTTAAGAAAAAGCTTTTATTTGAAAAAAACTGTACTAAAAAGTAAAAATAATTTTTCAAAATTCATACACCTGGAAACCAAAAACTTTGCGGACGGTCATATAGCCCTATTGCATAGTTACTTTGCTTAATTGACCGCCCCCAAAGCTTTTGGTTTCCAGGTGTATGAATTTTAAAAAATTATTTAAACTTTTTAGTACAGTTTTTTCAAATGAAGGCTTTTTCTTAAAAATATTTTTTTTATATAATTTTATTTTTTACTTTTTAGTCTACTTATTTTACAGACAGACAGACAAAACCCTTTCATTTGATACAAATGGCAAGGGAGTCGTGAAGAAAGATAATTTGCCATCCTAGGGCGTCCGCCATATTGGATTTATAATGGCGTTACATAGTTTATCGTATTTTACTCGTCAAACCCTTTCATTTGATTCCATATCAAGGGGGTTGTGAAGAAAAAGGCGATCTGTCAGCTTGGGACGTCCGCCATATTGAATTTAGAATGACGTCACATTGTCTATCGTATTTTACTCGCAAAACCCCTTCATTTGATACCGATATCAATAGACTAAAAAGCCGATCCGCCATCTTGGGACGTCCGCCATATTGGATTTAGACCGATAATGGCTATACTATGTTACATTGTCACCGGACTTATACACGTGTGCCAAATTTCAAAGCTCTAGTATAATAGGAACTAGTCGAAATTCAGCTTGCAAGATTTCACCAAACATACATTCATACATAACACATTGCAAGTTAAATAAAAGCTTTTAAAAAAATGAATACAACACAAATATTTAGCATTTATGAAAATGTAAACATACGTATTTCAAACCAAAATAATACAATAATGGTAAAATGAAACAAAAACCGAACATCAACTCTTAAAAGGAAATTTATTTTCTCTGTCTAATATAATCCCAGGATTATGTTGTGTACTTTGTAGTTCTAACACATTATAGTGTAGGCAAATTAGCATTCTGACTAAATAGTTTATCGAATGAATGGATTTTCACAAAACTTTGTGGATTCTGTTCGTTTTGAAGTCTAGATCAAACTCCAAAAAAAAAATGGCCGCCAATATTGCCTCGCAATTATTATAAACAATGATCTTGTTGCTAATTTGTTAACTAGTAAAATTGAGGTAAATTAAAAAATAAAATGTCTTTTTAGATAATTTTATGAAAAATAACAACTTTTTACTGTCGTAAAATTTTCGAAAAATGCATACTTTCCGAGATATAGCGGTCGAATTTATCCAAAAAAGGTTAAAGTTGGAATAAAAAGTGACGAGAAAAATCCATAAATTCGAGTGAATATATTATTAAACTACAAGACTTTTTTTCCTTTATGACTTTTTCCTAATGTGCACTCTGTCCAAGTTTCCTGAAAAAAAACGAAAAAAAAGGCCCTTATCGGAAAACGGAAAATATCGTAAACTATGAAATTTAAAAATCTGGAAAAATTCAAACGTATAGGTTAATACATTTTTAAAATTTTGCTCAGTTCTAATTTTTTTGTAACGTACATATTTTCCGAGTTTTCAACAGTTTTTCACTATCAAAATGTATCTAAAGTTTTTCATGACACAAAATGCATGTAATCTCTAAAATTGTAATTAATTTATATATATTTAATAGAAAAATATCTAATTTGTGAAGAAAAGAAAGAACGAAAAAATGTCTACTGCAGTCTCGTAAGCAAATATTAAACCACCTTTACCCTTTCAAATAGAAAGACGTAAATTGGACTGTAAGTCGATGACGTCTACTTATTTTGAACAATAGATAATTACACAATACACATCCTTTAAAATATCTGTAGAGAAAATGTTTATGAATTTAAAAAACAAAACATATGGTTGAAATAAATATATTTCGGAAATGGTTTCTTACAATAGAGGCCTTACCCCACAAGCGTTCATAATAAGACGCAATAAAACTGTCTTTCAGAACTAGCAATCCTTCATTTCAAAAAGACAAGTCAATTAGTTTCAGATACAACCCATTATTGTCTGTTTAACCGAAACTAGAATAACAGACTCCGAAACTAAAAAATTACCAAATATAAGCCACTTTTCGAGCGGCTTTTACACCGTTATTGTAATACATTCTGGCGATTAAGTAAAATGCTAGAATCTCTAAAACGATTATTTTTTGTGTAATTTTATAGCAATGTGTTCCAGATCTTTTTATAATACATACACGTAACAACTATTAAGTTAATATCTTAAACCGTCCCACAGGAAACGTGCGTACAAAAAATACAGACAGACCGATAGATACAATTTTTTTTGCCCTCAAATTTAAAATCTCGATATTTCATGACATTCTAAACCGATTTCAACAAAAAAAAATTGAAGTTTTTTTTTACGATTACTATACTTCCAATCCACTATTTGGATGTGGAAGTAAAATTTACGACTCAAATCATCCAATGTCCCAAATTGGGATACAAATTGTGCGAAAATTATTAAGTAATTATAAATACTGATTTAATGAAGCTAAAATATTATGAACATGAGGGTTTATTGATACATCTGAAAGTGTATTTTAAATAAAAAGAAGCATTTCTTACTATAAAAACACAATTTGTAATGTTAAATGTTAATAAAATTGAACATGCCTCAAGTTTAACAACAGGTAGTTTTCTTTATAGTAGTGTAAAATATTATAAAAAATCTGAGGCTTCTAGTAGGTATACTTATTCACCAAAACTACACTAACATTTTTCTTTTCATGTCTTACAAAACGTTTTTTGTAATAAATATAAAATGTTTTTTTCCATGATTTTATTTTACGGATAACTAAATGAACTATATTTCACAATAGAAATATGAAACATTTCATTTCTTGTTTTTTATTTATAACAAATTCGGATAAAAACACACATTTTTAATGATAATATATGCCATTTGATTTATTACTTCCACATCCACGTAGTGGAGTGGAAAGATGTACAGGGTGCGCCACTTAAAACTGCCCATACTTGTAATTTCTTTATTTTTAAAGCGATGATCTTGTTGGACACATTAAATTGTAGACATTTTTAAAGCCTTAAACACGCATACAGAGTGATTTAAAAAAAAATTTGAAAAAATTGTTAAGAAAGGAAACTTAATTTCTTTGAATATTTTTTACCTGAACTTGTACATGAAATGTGTTAATGTTTTCTTATAAAGATTTTAATTAGCTTCAATTTATGTCAAAAAAAAGTTTTAAGAATAAAAATTCCTATTATTTAGTACATTTTAATAGAGTTTGTTTTAAAAAATATTTATTTCTTTTGTTTCTTGTTGCTGTTTTGTTACGTTGAGGATTTTTTGTGATATGTCTTTTACAAATAAAGCATAAAATTATTATTTACATTTTTTCAGTTATTTTAAAAAAATCAGGAGTCGGAAGGAGTGTTTTTAATTTCTTTCTCTAAAACCAAAAAGAATTTCGGATATGACGTAATAAACATAACATAAATTGAAGCTAATTAAAACTTTTATAAGAAAACATTGACGCAGTTCATGTACAGGATGAGGTAAACAAATATTCAAGGAAATTAAGTATTCTTTCTTAACAATTATTTTAATTTTTTTTTAAATCACTCTGTACACATGTTTAAATGCCTTAAAATTATCTACAATTTGATATGCCCAACATGGTCGTAGATTAAAAAATAAGAAAGTTGCAAGCCTGGAGAGTTTTAAGTGGCGCACCCTGTGTAGTAATTTTTAAAAAAATTTCAAAATGTTTTTTGCTGAAATAATAAATGTCATAAAACGTCGAGATTTTAAATTTAAGAGAGAAAAAAATTCTGTCTGTGTGTCGGTCTGTAACTTTTTTGTGCGCATGTTTTCTTCGCAACGGTCGTCTAAGATACTGTCTTCAAATTTGGCACACATATGTTCCATGACGAGATCTGGTACTAGATTATGTCTTGCGCTAATTCCGGTGAAGGGTTGTGAGTTAAATAGGGTAAATAGGGAAAAACAATAAAGCAAGTTAATAACAGTCCAGAAACTTAATGTTTAAAATCTTCTATTTAACTTCATTTTAAAAGCTTTGTACGGTAGTTAGTATGTTTGGGTCAAATCGTGCAACCAAAATGGATCCTGGAGGTATTGTTTAATAGTGGATTCGGCGGCGCCCGGAAAGATTCGAATATGGAATCGGCAGCGCCTGAAAATTGCCTTGGTATTCGACATGGTCCGGAAGTCACCTTGGTGTTTAGCCGTTCCCGAATATGGATTATGCAGCGCTCGAATATAGATTCGGCGGCGTTCTAATTTGGATTTGGCAGCGCCCGGAAGTTACTTTGGTTTTCGGCAGCGTCCAAAAATGGATTCAGCGGCATCCTAATATCGATTCGGCAGCGCCCAGAAATTACCTTGGTATTCATGCGCGCCCGGATATGGATTTGGCACTATCTTAATATGGATACGGAAACGCCCGGAATTTGCCTTCGTATTCGGCAGCGTCCGGAAGTTCTGGAGGTTTGGCTAGCATTCGGCAACGCCCTTTTATTAAAATTCTGTGACCAATTATTTCCACATACTAGAGTGCAAATATGGTCAAGATGTTTTCCTTTAAAGAGACTTGGATGGGAAATCTGGATGTGGAAATATTGATTCCTTAGGCAGCGGTTTTATTCCAAAAGCTACAACAAATTTTGAATGATTTATTTTATCACAACTCAATTGAGAGTAATACTCCAATTTCGATTTTCATAAAAAAAGTAATCTTTTAACAAATAGCCATAACTTTGACAATTTTTATTGTAGAAGAACCGGAATGTATTAAATTGAATTACCTTTCAACGTTGTAATAACCAATTTCAGACCCTTCGGTTTTTAAGTTATTCACGAAAAATACGTGTTGAAATTTGACATTTAGAAAGGAACGAAAAAACACAAAACCTTAAAAAAAGAATATCTCGAACAATCTTTGAACGGGACTAATCTGAAATTTAAGGTAAAGTTAATTTCTTATGTTTTAAGTCGTACAAATAACAGTTTTTGACATAATTCGTAATTTTCAAGATATTTCCAGAAACCCATTTTTTAACGAATTGCTAGATACAACGAATCAAAAATCACGGTCATTTACATTCAAACTATACAAATTGCGCGGAAATATTAACAAAATTGTATGACTTTTATATCAACTTTATTATTCTAATTATAACATGTTGTTTGAGTGACCTATAATAATTAATATCATGAGAGAAATAGAAGTAAAAATTGTTGAATTACTTAAACACTATCAACGAAAAAACTAGCTCGAATTAAAACTAAAATATACTTTACGTGCAATATGTACAATATGTAAAAGTAAACTGCAATTAAATTTTAATTTTATTTATATAAATATATAATTTGGAAAAAACTTTGTTAGTTTAGATGAATTATAGTTTTACAGATATCTATGAACTTACATTTAAAATCACGAGGAGTAGATGCTCCAAACTGATTAATTTTGACGCACAGTGGCAAGTGTAAAGTAAAAAATATATTATAATTTAAGCTATCAAACTTTATCGTATAATTTTTTCCATGTTGTTAGTTTCAATTCGACAGCTTTATCTTTAACGGTGTCTTAGTAACTCTACAACTCTTTCAACCATGCATTTTTCTACAAGAGGTTGTTCTTGGGTCACCTACTATACTTTTCTTAAATAGAATCCAATAAGAAATCCAAAAATTTAAACAAAACGAATTAAAATAATCTCCAACATACACTAGTTCACAAGTTCAAAGACGTGTTAATTCTTGATAAAGCTTGTAAAAATGTGAGTGAGGGCACATTGGATTCGGAATGACGTCTAGAAAAATGTGCAAAACTTTCAAACCCGCATATAAACAATTGCAAAAGTTATAAACAAATTAAGATTGAAGAAATAACGAGCTTCGTTTTTTGAAAATAACTCGAAAACCATTAATATTTAAGAAATTAAAAAAAAAGACTCTTGAAGAGGAAGAAATTTCCAATAGAAAAGTCAGAACTCCCGGTATTCTATCTCTATTATTAATCATTTTAATTTAATGTTGAAAATAAGGCTTCGTGCGGCAAACGCTAAGCCGTTACGAAACCGGCCGTAATAAGTAAAAATATTTTTTTATGTATTAAATATTAATTTAAAAATTTTAAAAAACTATGGTATTATTCAGACATTTAAAGAAAAAAAATCCAGATTTTTCATAAAATGAGCCTATTGTTAATTAACAATTTTTTTTAGAGCTTACGTTTATATTTCAAGTCGAATAATTGTTAAGCAAAAGCCACTAAAATTATTACGTTTCCTTTAGACCTTATATCAATTATACTGTACGAGATTATGACATTGCGATATTTTTAATTGTTATAGTCTATTAGTTATTAATTATTTAAGATAACAAAAAACTAAAAAGGTTGACATTTTTTTTATTAATTTTAATTATTATTACTTGTTTTATATTCAAAAATAACATAAGATTACATAAACTTTAATTTTTTAGTGTTATTTGTTTAAACAAATTTTATAAACAAATATATAAATTACTTATTTTTGAAAAACATTTTTTGCCATTTTATTTGTTATAAAATATTATGAATTAAAAAAAAAATTTTTCTTAAAAACATTTTTTAATTGTTTATAATCATTTTTTTTCCTTTCTTCATTATTTAAACAAGTTATTAAGTAAAAATTTTAGTCTTAAAACCTATTATTTGCAATTCTCTACAAGGTGGAATTTTTTTTTGTTGTTAATTTATTTGTTTATTTAATAAATAATTTGTTATTGACAACCTCAGAATGTGTTTATATTTTTTTAGATAGAAAAAAAATTTAAAAAAAAACAACCGTATACATAAACACATAAAAAAAATTTTAAATATTAAAAATGTTTTTTGACATATTTATGTATACGGTTGTTCTGGTTATTTTTTTCTATCTAAAAAAATATAAACACATTCGGCGATTGTTAATTAGAAATTGTTAATTAAATAAACAAATTAATTAATAACAAAAATTCCACCTTGTAGAGAATTGCAAATAAAAAATTTTAAGAATATTTTTTTTCTTAATAATTTGTTCAAATGAAGAAAAACGGGAAAAAATAATTATAAACAATTAAAAAAATGTTTTAAGAAAAAATTTTTTTTCAAAAATACGTAATTTATCTATTTCTTTATAAAATATATTTAAACAAATAGCACTAAAAATTTTAAGTTTATATAATTTTATAGTATTTTTGAATATAAAAACAGTAATAATAATAATTTTAAAATTAATAAAAAAAAATTTTCAACCTCTATTTAATTTCTTAGATTCTTGTTAGCTTAAATAATTAATAACTAATAGTGTAATGAAGCATATTTTAAACCCCAATAAACCATTTATATTTACCAAAAATAAATATGTTTCTGTGAATTATTTAATAAAAGTTACCAGGCCGTGAAAAATAATTATATCACCGCATAAACTAGTAGGCCCCACCAGGCCCAACCGAAACTGAAAATGCATACTAAACCGTGATCTCCGCAGAAAGCATTCAGTTGCTACCAGTGAACAACAGCGAGCAGAAGTGCCTTCTCCAGGGAAACCGCCAGCAGACGTAAGTTAATATTTGAATTATATTTCCGCGACACTGTACTAAGTTGCGCCTACGTCAATCAATATCCACGCGCACTGTTCCCCCGTCATTACCGCGAATAGAGGGGATAGTGGACTAGATACCCGATGCGCTGAGAGCAGACAGTCAGTTCCTCACGAGCTCCAACAGCGACCAGACGTGCCCACTGCAGCCAGCTTCGGAAATAAGTAAGGAAAGTGAGTAAAGTAAGTAAGTGAAATTTTTCTAAGACCGGGAGACAGAAAATAATGGTAAAGTCCGCGATTTCTGACTTGTAAAATATTTTTCATTTAACCGTTTCACCTGAAAATAATACAAGTATTCATTTACCGCTACGCACCGTGTCTGCACATTTTCCCCCTCTACCGGCTTGTTGAAAGAGGAAAGTATTTATTAAAACTCGTGATATCAAACAGTCGTGGTCGGCCGCTCCACGACTCTAGACGCGTCCAGCAGTAAGCAGGAGTCCCGCCAACGCTGCAAGTACCGATCCTTAAAGATTGCTCCTACCACGACTACGTCATTACTGCACGCAGTAAATATAGAGTTCCCCACTCTAACCGTGAATCTTCTGTTATAGTCACCGCTGAGAAGACCGGAACGAGGAGTGCGACTCGAGACCGTTACCAGACCGGACGTGGGCCAGGACGAAAAGTGAGTAGGTTCATAAATAACAGGTACAGGTAACGACTTGGCTGATATTAGGGATTCATATCTTTCTGTTCTTTGTTTTGGTAAGATCTGTGTTCTCGGGGTACCAGAAGGTCTAGCCGTTTTCCCTGAAGGTACGTCGTGGGCATAGGTTGGACGCACCAACGACTCTGGGGTCTAGTCGTTCTTTTCAGAGGCTGTTGGTGCGTTTGCCGCTTCAATAATCCTTTGTTGCCTATAACACTGTTACTGGTAAAGTTCTGCGTTCTCGGGGTGCCCGAGGGTCTAGCCGTTTCCCTGAAGGTACATCGTGGGCATGGAACCCACACACTAACGACTTTGGGGTCTAGTCGTTCTTTTCAGAGACCGTTGGTGTGTGTACCGCTCTAATCATACATTTATTTCAGGCCAGGAGGACGAGAGCTTCTGCTGGGTTGCCGCTTCCAGGATTCTTTTAGTTAGGTAGAGTTCTGTGTTCTCGGGGTACCCGAGGGTCTAGCCGCTTCCCTGAAGGTACGTCGTGGACATAGGATTAGCACACTAACCACTCTGGGGTCTAGCCGCTCTTCCCAGAGACCGTTGGTGTGCATACCACTCTAATCATACCTTGTTACAGGCCAGGAGTTGCAGAATGCCGCTTGACTAATCATACCTCTCTTCCAGCTTTGAGATTTCTGGCATTAGCCAAGTTTGACCCTTAAAATAATTAATTTTGCTGCTTTGTTTGATAACTGCTTGTTTCTTCCTGGTATTTAATGACAACCCGTAACCTGATTAACTCGGCAATTCACTCCTTTAACCTGTCATTGTCTGTCAAACTGTACGTTACCGCCATTTTTACCGTCATATCGCTGCTTCACTCCCGCTTACCTTAGTAGCGTCACTGTATCGCATGGTAGCACTTACCGTAATCATCAGCACGTCACAGCCTGGGTTTGCTCTTTTGTGCGTTATGAATGTACTGTATATATTAAATTAGTTAAGCTGTAAATAGTTTCGTTATCACTGTAACTTATAGGAAATAAATAGATATTTTGTTTTACCGAATTCTGTGTTTTACTGCTGTTTGTGTAACAGTCCAATTTTCCCAAATTGACCCACTGGAAGTTACTGTTTTCTCCACTGTAGCTATCCCAGCCCTACTGTAACAGGCTGTGTTAAGAGGCTAGTGTGGGACCTTTGCCCCACGTAAAAAATTGTAAAGGTGGCGCCCGAGTAACCGAACCGTTGCTAAGGTGCCAAAAGTGACCACTTTCCGGCCTCACCGGAAAGTATACGTCACAATAGACCGTAACAATTAAAAACATCGCAATGTCATAATCTCATAAAATATAGTTGACATAAGGTCCTCACGAAGCGAAATAATTTTAGTGGCTTTTGTTTAACAATTTTCCGACTTGAAACATAAACGTAAACTCAAAAAAAAAAATGTTAATTAACAACGAGCTCATTTTATGAAAAATCGGTAAAAAAAATTTTTCCAACGGGATATTGTTCCTTTAAGTGTCTAAATAATAACGCAATTTATAAAAAAAATTATATTAATACTTGACAATATAAAAAAATTGTTTTGCTTCTTACGATCGGTTTCAGAGTATAGTAACGGTTTAGCGTTCGCCGTGCGAAGCCCCCTTTTCAACATTAAATTAAAGTTATTAATAGTAGAGATAGAGTTCCAGAAGTCCAGACTTTTTTATTGGAAATTTCTTCCTCTTTAAGAACCTCTTTTTTTTAATTTCTCAATTATTAATATTTTTCGAGTTATTTGCAAAAAACGAAACTCATTTTTTTCAATCTTAATTTGTTTATAACTTTTGCACATTTTTCTAGACGTCATTCCGAATCCAATGAGCCCTCACTTATATTTTTACAAGCTTTTTCAAGAATTAACACGTGTTTGAACTTGTGAATTAGACTAAATAAGATTCTTTTACATTAACATAATTTTGTAGTTTATCACGTATCTAAAATATTTTTGCTAATAACTTTTCTTTTACTTCTGTAGTTTAATTAAACTACAGAACACTATTTTACTTATAGCCTTGCTATACCATCCTTAACAAAAGTTGTTTACAATCAAGAGGTACAAATTCCGTCCTCATTTTAACAGTTACACGAATTGTCTCCACTAAGTTTACTTTTCCTAGTAGTAATATATTCGAGCAAACTAAAACATCTGAATCAACATGTGGTACATAATAACCTACTTCCACGGTGTTGCCAGCTGACTAGATGCCATCTGTGGTCAGCAGGTATTCAAAATGAATATTTTTCGAGCGACAGGCACGGCAGCTAGTAACAAACCGCTGAACTAAAATATTCACTAGGGTGTTAAAATGGGTCACTTGACCTCCAACTTAAAATAAGTTTTAATGGCATAATACGACATCTACGATGCCCCTGCGTTAAATCTCTAGCAGGTCAGATGGCATCCGAATACCGGATGCCATCTGACTCGTGGACGCCAACTGAACCTAAAATTTTACATTGTGGGATACCAACTAATACCTTATATAAATATAAATATATATATATATATATATTATTATGTTTCCCACTATTTTTGTGTGGAAAAACGATAATAAATTTTAATTTTATTTGTTTTGCATGAGTCTCTGTTCTTGCAGACTCACTCCTCTCAGGGTTAAAGTAGGTTCAATGAAACAAATCAGGAATTATACGATCAATCAAACACTGTAGTTGAGAATAGATTTGATTTTATTAAATTTACTGGAATAAGGTTGTTTTGCAAGAATTTTTACAGTGATAAATTATACAAAAATGAATGTTGGGCGCCGTTAAAAACATATAATTATTTAAAATCTGACAATGAAATTAGTTTACAAAATGAAAAAGGAAAATTCTGATGTGGTTTTTATTCTTACGTACTAGTGAGACTTTTTACCTTAACATCCGATCGGTAGCTACCGCGCGACCGCAAATACCAAGATTGTGGAGAGAAATCCGCTTCTAGTTGTCGTTGCTAACTTGGCTGCAGTGTTGACAATCGACAGTACAGCTGATGTGATATGGACAATCCTTCTGTTTCGTTCTTGTTTTGTTGCAAATAAAACTTCTCTGGATACTGGATTTTTGTTAAAACGATGCGCTATTTCGTTGCACTTTAATTTGTGCCGAGGTGAGTACCAAAATATATTTTCGAAGACGACTTTTACATGTAGGGAAACTGCCCTTGTTTACAAATTACAATATTACTTAATTTGAGATTTATTTTCTTAATTCTCGTTTTCATATAACCAAGGAAACTATTTTTGAGTCATTACAATACTCTTACTTTGATTTAAATACTTAATACATTTACTTGATTTCAAAATTTCAATTTTCTTCTTTTAAATATTTTTAGGTTATGTCATCCGCTAAAATTTTACGTGCGGTTAGTTTCGCTGTTGAGTAATGACTGAATTGTAAATTCTGGCTTTCTATTGGGCCAAAATGAAGTATTTGACAGGATTTTACGTCTTGATTTTTTTGAAAGAAAATTTTAATTTATGAATTTACTTTTTCTAGCTTTATGTTTTATTAAATGTTTATTTTACTACTTGAGTTTTATTTCTCATGCTTTTCTGAGTATTCTGATATGCAATACATATTGATTTGTGCCTCAATTGCAATTTTTCATGGTTATGTGAACTCGGACATATTTTAACAATTTCTACCCTTAATACCTAATTTTAGCTACCAAACCATATTCCTGCTTATAGTTTAAAGTACATTTAACATTTATTAACACAATTTCAACACCTTACCCTGTTATTTTTACTAATACTGAACTATGCATTTTAGCATGTCGTTTGAGGAGAAACTTGTCACCCCCTACAAAATACTACATGATGTGTTGGACAAAACTACACTAAATCTATGGACCTAGCCAAACTCTATAACAACAAAGTGAAATACTCTAAGAAAAAACCTTTTTATAACTATTTTACACATTTTTAAGAAAAGTTCATCTGACAGCTATGTGATTTTCTCACTGTGGGCCCCATTTGAAGTTTAATTTAAGGGAACTTACGTCGTAAAGTAAGTATAAACCATATTGTTTCTGTTTTGACACATTTTATCCTATTACGATAGGTATTTTTATGAAATGCTTGTGAAGTTTGGTTTCAAACGTAACCTGCCGATTAAACTTTTTGTTATTTTCTACCCTGCTTATGTAGTCCTTTTATTATAAGTTTGTGCTTGTTTAAGCTTACAAATTATCACCTTTTTAATTGTTTATTGTTAAATTTATGATTACACTTTTTATTTATTGATAAATTTTTATTGTTTTTAGGTTCAAACCACCCTCTCATGTGTGTCAAGAGTTCCTGTTGGTTTGCCACCGTTTGGCTTTGTGCAAAAGTTTATTTAAGCATCGTTGCACTTTATCGATACCTTGTTTTGATGTTATTCACAATTAAAGTCTTCCAATGTACAGGTATGCACTATTTTCTTACTGCTAGCTATATTAATAAATTTATTTACAATTCAAACACTTATAACTAAATTCAACTGCAGTGCTTTATTTTAACGACACAAAACCTGCCTTTAGCATGTGATTGGAGTGCCTCTGCAACTCACAAGCACTCGTGCATAAAGTAACCACCATCAGTGGCGTTTCTGAGTTTTATTTGATATAGATTTCTAATTTTATTGTTTAAAATGAATTGTTCCAATATATTATATTGTTTGGGGAGAATATTGCGACAATATATATATATATATATATATATATATATATATATATATATATATATATATATATATATATATATATATATATATATATATATATATATATATATATATATATATATAAGGTATTAGTTGGCATTCCACAATGTAAAATTTTAGGTTCAGATGGCATCCGGGGTATTCGGATGCCATCTGACCTGCCAGAGATATTAACGCAGGGGCATCGTAGATGTCGTATTATGCCATTAAAACTTATTTTAAGTTGGAGGTCAAGTGGCCCATTTTAACACCCTAGTGAATATTTGAGTTCAGCGGTTTGTTAATAGCTGCCGTGCCTGTCGCTCGAAAAATATTCATTTTGAATACTTGCTGACCACAGAAGCGGTTTAGATGGCATCTAGTCAGCTGGCAACACCGTGGAAGTAGGTTATTATATACCACATGTTGATCCAGATGTTTTAGTTTGCTCGAATATATTACTACTAGGAAAAGTAAACTTAGTGGAGACAATTCGTGTAACTGTTAAAATGAGGACGGAATTTGTACCTACCTCTTGATTGTAAACAACTTTTGTTAAGGATGGTTCAGCAAGACTATAAGTAAAATAGTGTTCTGTAGTTTAATTAAACTACAGAAGTAAGAGAAAAATTATTAGCAAAAATATTTTAGATACGTGATAAACTACAAAATTATGTTAATGTAAAAGAATCTTATTTAGTCTAATTCACAAGTTCAAACACGTGTTAATTCTTGATAAAGCTTGTAAAAATATAAGTGAGGGCTCATTGGATTCGGAATGACGTCTAGAAAAATGTGCAAAAGTTATAAACAAATTAAGATTGAAAAAAATGACGAGTTTCGTTTTTTGCAAATAACTCGAAAACTATTAATAATTGAGAAATTTAAAAAAAAGAGGTTCTTAAAGAGGAAGAAATTTCCAATAAAAAAGTCTGGACTTCTGGAACTCTATCTCTACTATTAATAACTTTAATTTAATGTTGAAAATGGAGCTTCGCACGGCGAACGCTAAACAGTTACGATACTCTGAAACCGATCGTAAGAAGCAAAACAATTTTTTTATATTGTCAAGTATTAATATAATTTTTTTTTAAATTGCGTTATTATTTAGACACTTAAAGGAACAATATCCCGTTGGAAAAATTTTTTTTACCGATTTTTCATAAAATGAGCTCGTTGTTAATTAACATTTTTTTTTTTTTTGAGTTTACGTTTATGTTTCAAGTCGGAAAATTGTTAAACAAAAGCCACTAAAATTATTTCGCTTTGTGAGGACCTTATGTCAACTATATTTTATGAGATTATGACATTGCGATGTTTTTAATTGTTACAGTCTATTAGATATTAATTATTTAAGCTAACAAGAAACTACGAAATTAAATAGAGTTTGAATTTTTTTTTATTGATTTTAAAATTATTATTATTACTGTTTTTATATTCAAAAATACTATAAAATTATATAAACTTTAAATTTTTAGTGGTATTTGTTTAAACAAATTTTATAAAGAAATAGATAAATTAAGTATTTTTGAAAAAAAAATTTTTTCTTAAAACATTTTTTTAATTATTTTTTCCCGTTTTTCTTCATTTGAACAAATTATTAAGAAAAAAAATATTCTTAAAATTTTTTATTTGCAATTCTCTACAAGGTGGAATTTTTGTTATTAATTAATTTGTTTATTTAATAAACAATTTCTAATTAACAATCGCCGAATGTGTTTATATTTTTTTAGATAGAAAAAAATAACCAGAACAACCGTATACATAAATATGTCAAAAAACATTTTTAATATTTAAAATTTAAAATTTAAAATTCTATAAGAAATATTAACATTTTTTTTGTGTTTATGTATACGGTTGTTTTTTTTTAACTTTTTTTCTATCTAAAAAAATATAAACACATTCGGAGGTTGTTAATAACAAATTATTTATTAAATAAACAAATAAATTAACAACAAAAAAAATCCACCTTGTAGAGAATTGCAAATAATAGGTTTTAAGACTAAAATTTTTACTTAATAACTTGTTTAAATAATGAAGAAAGGAAAAAAATGATTATAAACAATTAAAAAATATTTTTAAGAAAAAAATTTTTTTTAATTCATAATATTTTATAACAAATAAAATGGCAAAAAATGTTTTTCAAAAATAAGTAATTTATCTATTTGTTTATAAAATTTGTTTAAACAAATAACACTAAAAATTTAAAGTTTATGTAATCTTATGTTATTTTTGAATATAAAACCAGTAATAATAATTAAAATTAATAAAAAAATGTCAACCTTTTTTTTAAGTTTTTTGTTATCTTAAATAATTAATAACTAATAGACTATAACAATTAAAAATATCGCAATGTCATAATCTCGTACAGTATAGTTGATATAAGGTCTAAAGGAAACGTAATAATTTTAGTGGCTTTTGCTTAACAATTACCCGACTTGAAATATAAACGTAAGCTCTAAAAAAATTGTTAATTAACAATAGACTCATTTTATGAAAAATCTGGATTTTTTTTCTTTAAATGTCTGAATAATACCATAGTTTTTTAAAATTTTTAAATTAATATTTAATACATAAAAAAATATTTTTACTTATTACGGCCGGTTTCGTAACGGCTTAGCGTTTGGCGCACGAAGCCTTATTTTCAACATTAAATTAAAATTATTAATAATAGAGATAGAATACCGAGAGTTCTGACTTTTCTATTGGAAATTTCTTCCTCTTCAAGAATCTTTTTTTTTTAATTTTTTAAATATTAATGGTTTTCGAGTTATTTTCAAAAAACGAAGCTCGTTATTTCTTCAATCTTAATTTGTTTATAACTTTTGCAATTGTTTATATGCGGGTTTGAAAGTTTTGCACATTTTTCTAGACGTCATTCCGAATCCAATGTGCCCTCACTCACATTTTTACAAGCTTTATCAAGAATTAACACGTCTTTGAACTTGTGAACTAGTGTATGTTGGAGATTATTTTAATTCGTTTTGTTTAAATTTTTGGATTTCTTATTGGATTCTATTTAAGAAAAGTATAGTAGATGACCCAAGAACAACCTCTTGTAGAGAAATGCATGGTTGAAAGAGTTGTAGAGTTACTAAGATACCGTTAAAGATAAAGCTGTCGAATTGAAACTAACAAGATGGAAAAAATTATACGATAAAGTTTGATAGCTTAAATTATAATATATTTTTTACTTTACACTTGCCACTGTGCTTCAAAATTAATCAGTTTGGAGCATCTACACCTCGTGATTTTAAATGTAAGTTCATAGATATCTGTAAAACTATAATTCATCTAAACTAACAAAGTTTTTTCCAAAGTATATATTTATATAAATAAAATTAAAATTTAATTGCAGTTTACTTTAAGTAAACATATTGTACATATTGCACGTAAAGTATATTTTAGTTTTAATTCGAGCTAGTTTTTTCGTTGATAGTGTTTAAGTAATTCAACAATTTTTACTTCTATTTTTCTCATGATATTAATTATTATAGGTCACTCAAACAACATGTTATAATTAGAATAATAAAGTTGATATAAAAGTCATACAATTTTGTTAATATCTCCGCGCAATTTGTATAGTTTGAATGTAAATGACCGTTATTTTTGATTCGTTGTATCTAGCAATTCGTTAAAAAATGGGTTTCTGGAAATATCTCGAAAATTACGAATTATGTCAAAAACTGTTATTTGTACGACTTGAAACATAAGAAATTAACTTTACCTTAAATTTCAGATTAGTCCCGTTCAAAGATTGTTAGAGATATTATTTTTTTAAGGTTTTGTGTTTTTTCGTCCCTTTCTAATTGTCAAATTTCAACACGTATTTTTCGTGAATAACTTAAAAACCGAAGGGTCTGAAATTGGTTATTACAACGTTGAAAGGTAATTCAATTTAATAAATTTCGGTTCTTCACAATAAAAATTGTTAAAAGATTACTTTTTTTATGAAAATCGAAATTGGAGTATTACTCTCAATTGAGTTGTGATAAAATAAATCATTCAAAATTTGTTGTAGCTTTTGGAATAAAACCGCTGCCTAAGGAATCAATATTTCCACATCCAGATTTCCCATCCAAGTCTCTTTAAAGGAAAACATCTTGACCATATTTGCACTCTAGTATGTGGAAATAATTGGTCACAGAATTTTAATAAAAGGGCGTTGCCGAATGCTAGCCAAACCTCCAGAACTTCCGGACGCTGCCGAATACGAAGGCAAATTCCGGGCGTTTCCGTATCCATATTAAGATAGTGCCAAATCCATATCCGGGCGCGCATGAATACCAAGGTAATTTCTGGGCGCTGCCGAATCGATATTAGGATGGCGCTGAATCCATTTTTGGGCGCTGCCGAATTCCAAAGTAACTTCCGGGCGCTGCCAAATCCAAATTAGAACGCCGCCGAATCTATATTCGAGCGCTGCATAATCCATATTCGGGAACGGCTAAACACCAAGGTGACTTCCGGACCATGTCGAATACCAAGGCAATTTTCAGGCGCTGCCGAATCCATATTTGAATCTTTCCGGGCGCCGCCGAATCCACTATTAAACAATACCTCCAGGATCCATTTTGGTTGCACGATTTGACCCAAACATACTAACTACCGTACAAAGCTTTTAAAATGAAGTTATATAGAAGATTTTAAAAATTAAGTTTCTGGACTGTCATTAGCTTGCTTTATTGTTTTTCCCTATTTACCCTATTTAACTCACAACCCTTCACCGGAATTAGCGCAAGAAATAATCTTGTACCAGATCTCGTCATGGAATATATGTGTGCCAAATTTGAAGACAGTATCTTAGACGACCGTTGCGAAGAAAACGTGCGCACAAAAAAGTTACAGACCGACACACTGACAGAAATTTTTTTTCTCTTAAATTTAAAATCTCGACGTTTTATGACATTTATTATTTCAGCAAAAAACATTTTGAATTTTTTTTTTAAGATTACTATACAGGGTGCGCCACTTAAAACTCCCCAGGCTTGCAACTTTCTTATTTTTTAAACTACGACCATGTTGGGCATATCAAATTGTAGATAATTTTAAGGCATTTAAACATGTGTACAGAGTGATTTAAAAAAAATTAAAATAATTGTTAAGAAAGAAAACTTAATTTCCTTGAATAATTGTTTACCTCATCCTGTACATGAACTGCGTCAATGTTTTCTTATAAAAGTTTTAATTAGCTTCAATTTATGTTATGTTTATTACGTCATATCCGAAATTCTTTTTGGTTTTAGAGAAAGAAATTAAAAACACTCCTTAAAATAAAATCATGGAAAAAAACATTTTATATTTATTACAAAAAATGTTTTGTAAGACATACAAAGAAAAATGTTAGTGTAGTTTTGGTGAATAAGTATACCTACTAGAAGCCAAGGCCTCAGATTTTTTATAATATTTTACACTACTATAAAGAAAACTACCTGTTGTTAAACTTGAGGCATGTTCAATTTTATTAATATTTAACATTACAAATTGTGTTTTTATAATAAGAAATGTTTCTTTTTATTTAAAATACACTTTCGGATGTACCAATAAACCCTCATGTCATAATATTTTAGCTTCATTAAATCAGTATTTATAATTACTTAATAATTTTCGCACAATTTGTATCCCAATTTAGGACATTGGATGATTTGAGTTGTAAATTTTACTTCCACATCCAAATAGTGGATTGGAAGTATAGTAATCGTAAAAAAAACTTCAATTTTTTTTTTGTTGAAATCGGTTTAGAATGTAATGAAATATCGAGATTTTATATTTGACGGCAAAAAAAAATTTTATCTATCGGTCTGTCTGTATTTTTTGTATGCACGTTTCCTGTGGGACGGTTTAAGATATTAATTTAATAGTTGTTACGTGTATGTATTATAAAAAGATCTGGAACACATTACTATAAAATTACACAAAAAATAATCGTTTTAGAGATTCTAGCATTTTACTTAATCGCCAGAATGTATTACAATAACGGTGTAAAAGCCGCTCGAAAAGTGGCTTATATTTGGTAATTTTTTACACTTTCGGAGTCTGTTATTCTAGTTTCGGTTAAACAGACAATAATGGGTTGTATCTGAAACTAATTGACTTGTCTTTTTGAAATGAAGGATTGCTATTTCTGAAAGACAGTTTTATTGCGTCTTATTATGGACGCTTGTGGGGTAAGGCCTCTATTGTAAGAAACCCTTTCCGAAATATATTAATTTCAACCATATGTTTGGTTTTTTAAATTCATAAACATTTTCTCTACAGATATTTTAAAGTATGTGTATTGTGTAATTTTCTATTGTTCAAAATAAGTAGACTTCATCGACTTACAGTCCAATTTACGTCTTTCTATTTGAAAGGGTAAAGGTGGTTTAATATTTGCTTACGAGACAGCAGTAGAAATTTTTTCGTTCTTTCTTTTCTTCACAAATTAGATATTTTTCTATTAAATATATATAAATTAATTACAATTTTAGAGATTACTTGCATTTTGTGTCATGAAAAAATTTAGATACATTTTGATAGTGAAAAACTATTGAAAACTCGGAAAATATGTACGTTACAAAAAAATTAGAAGAGAGCAAAATTTTAAAAAATGTATTAACCTATACGTTTGAATTTTTGAAGATTTTTAAATTTCATAGTTTACGATATTTTCCGTTTTCCGATAAGGGCCTTTTTTTCGGTTTTTCCAGGAAACTTGGACAGAGTGCACTTTAGGAAAAAGTCATAAAGGAAAAAAAGTCTTGTAGTTTAATGATATATTCACTCGAATTTATGGATTTTTCTCGTCACTTCTTATTCCACCTTCAACCCTTTTTGGAAAAATTCAACCGCTATATCTCGAAAAATATGCATTTTTCGAAAATTTTACGAGAATAAAAAGTTGTTATTTTTCATAAAATTATCTAAAAAGACATTTTGTTTTTTTAATTTACCTGAATTTTACTAGTTAACAAATTAGCAACAAGATCATTGTTTATAACAATTGCGAGGCAATATTAGCGGCCATTTTATTTTTGGAGTTTGATCTAGACTTCAAAACGAACAGAATCCACAAAGTTTCGAGAAAATCCATTCATTCGATAAACTATTTAGTCAGAATGCTAATTTGCCTACACTATAATGTGTTAGAACTACAAAGTACACATAACATAATCCTGGGATTATATAGACAGAGAAAATAAATTTCCTTTTAAGAGTTGATGTTCGGTTTTTGTTTCATTTTACCATTATTGTATTATTTTGGTTTGAAATACGTATGTTTACATTTTCATAAATGCTAAATATTTGTGTTGTATTCATTTTTTTAAAAGCTTTTATTTAACTTGCAATGTGTTATGTATGAATGTATGTTTGTTTGGTGAAATCTTGCAAGCTGAATTTCGACTAGTTCTTATTATACTAGAGCTTTGAAATTTGGCAAACGTGTATAAGTCCAGTGACAATGTAACATAGTATAGCCATTATCGGTCTAAATCCAATATGGCGGACGTCCCAAGATGGCGGATCGGCTTTTTAGTCACAACCCTATTGATATGGGTATCAAATGAAGGGGTTTTACGAGTAAAATACGATAGACAATGTGACGTCATTCTAAATTCAATATGGCGGACGTCCCAAGCTGACAGATCGCCTTTTTCTTCACAACCCCCTTGATATGGAATCAAATGAAAGGGTTTGACGAGTAAAATACGATAAACTATGTAACGCCATTATAAATCCAATATGGCGGACGCCCTAGGATGGCAAATTATCTTTCTTCACGACTCCCTTGCCATTTGTATCAAATGAAAGGGTTTTGTCTGTCTGTCTGTAAAATAAGTAGACTAAAAAGTAAAAAATAAAATTATATAAAAAAAAATATTTTTAAGAAAAAGCCTTCATTTGAAAAAACTGTACTAAAAAGTTTAAATAATTTTTTAAAATTCATACACCTGGAAACCAAAAGCTTTGGGGGCGGTCAATTGAGCAAAGTAACTATGCAATAGTGCTATATGACCGTCCGCAAAGTTTTTGGTCTCCAGGTGTATGAATTTTAAAAAATTATTTTTACTTTTTAGTACAGTTTTTTCAAATAAAAGCTTTTTCTTAAAAATAATTTTTTTTATATAATTTTATTTTCAATAAAAACGTTTTCAAGTAAAGCTTGTCCTGTTACTTCCTTTTTAGATTTTAAAACTTAGTCATTTATATTTTTTTAAATTGGAATGTGGTTTAGGTTTTTGACTTTTTAAAAGTTTTTATGTAGAAATGAAACACCGTGGTCTCTTTGCCGGTTTTCATTTTTTTTTACGAAGTTGTTACTGGTCTATAAAATTGGGAGGTCTAGTTATATAGCAGGCAGTATGGGCGTATGAGTTTCGAATACATTTCGGACGCAGTTTATTTGTTGGAATCAGTTCTGTAGACACTACTGATTATGAGCATCCATGTTACCAGACGGTAACCCGGTCTGATATTGTTTAAAACAATTTTGTTTACAACAAAAGGAAATATTACATTTTTTCAATGAAACTATGTTTTTAAATATTTTTTTATCGATTTCCAACAAGAAATGTTCGATAATTTTTTTCATAAAGTTGATATTTTCAATGTTATTATGTTTTAAAAATTAAAAAATCTCCAATTTCTCGTTTCAGTAAGAGCCTTACATTTTCTAAGAAAGCATATACAGTGTGCCAGGGAGCGACGCATGATTAAATGAGCAATTCATGTCTTGGAAATTTACCAAAAAAAAGTAATTTCTCTCATTTATAAAGAACTTTTTCTGAAATCGATCGGCAATGTCTACATTTTCGGCGCGATTTCAGATCGAAAAATGCACAATTCCAGTATTTTAGTCCGGCATAGGCCGGGAAAGTAACATTCCCGTATGGTTTTTTATGTATATTTTTGACAGTAAATAAATACACGCAGACAAACAATCAAACTTACATTTACACTTACACATACATCAAAATTACATTTATTAGTAAGCAGTTAGATTGTAATCAAGAAATGTAATGAAGAAATGTTAGATTATAATGAAGAAATGTTATTCATTAATTTATAATAATATTGATTGTGATTTCAGAAAAAATAGTATGCGTATTTCGGTGTGAAAGCACATTCCCGAACTTCGATGCATCGTCGTCCGGGAATGTACTGCTTTCACACCTAAATACACAATATACTATTTTCTGTAATAGATAGGACAAAATCTTAGAAATAATTATTCAGAATGAGTATTGTTTATTTGAGATTTTTTTATAGAAATAGTTTTGAATTAGTCAGATTTCAGTTTGTCTTAATATTTTAAGGTTTTTCAAATTGTTTAAACAATTTTAATTTACTTAAATAATTATAATTTATTTAAGCAATTACAAATTTGTAGCATTTCCATCTTTTTTTAGTTTCACAATTTTATTTATTAAGAGTTTGCTAATGAAACCTGCAAATTATTTAAGCAACTTATTCCTGTTTATTGCCAACTTTCTTCAGAATAGAGCTAGAGTTGTGCAGGTTTTAAGAAATTTTGAACTTTTCATCGACTTTCTGCTCATATTTAAAATAAAGAACATTTTTGAGACTAATTAAAAATAATTTCTGCAAAAAGAGTCGCAAATTAATAACAATAAATGCTAGAAATACATGATACTCTACTTTTGTCCTTATGGGGTCATTTTGAGGCCCAATAGTTCTCATGGGGGGTGTAATTGAAAAAATAATTATTAATTCGTATTCTTTGAACTATTGTGAAATTTAAAAAAAGTTGGAAATGTTACAAATTTATAGCAAAATATAATTTTTTGAATAAATTATAATTGTCTAATACATTTGAAAAGCATCAAAATATTAACACAATCTAGAAGGTGATTAATTAATAATAATTTGTGTAAAAGAGAACTCAAATAAATAATAATAAAACGTTAAAAATACGTGATACTCCAACTTTACCCTTATAGGGTCACTTTGCAAGTGAGCAAAATTTTAACAAATTCAGTTTTACAGTTCTGAATAATATTTCTTTACAGCACCCTGTCCTATCTCGTACAGAAAATTTGATAAATTGACAAATAGCAGAAAAAAACTATCTGTGAGAACTAAAAAGAAAAAACTATCTACAAAATTAATTTCCAATCTTTGCTGATAGATTTTCTTTTTAGTTCATACAGATTGTTTTTTCTACTGTTTGCCAAATCCCATAAAGAATATGTTTTATAACAATTATAAGCAAATAAAAAGTAATTCACTTTTACGCGAACTTCATGTTTCGAAACTTAAATTGTGACATAAATTAGTATTCTCACAGGATGAGATTTCCTTATTTACTTATACGTCGACAGACTGCAGATTGTAATAATATTCTTCTAGGCAAATACGATAAAGCAGCATAGCATTCATCTGACAACGCCGCCGGAAGTCAGTTAAACCTGTAATTTTTATATTCGGGTGTCATTTTACGTATCGATTAAAATATTCATAAGGACACCAATTAAACCGTAAAATAGGTAGGATGCTAACTTAGCCTTTAAATAAATTTTGTGTATATCAGCGTGTATATTAGTGGATGCCAAGTGAGAACGTTATTAGGTAGGATGCCAACGGATACCTTATATAAATATATATATATATATATATATATATATATATATATATATATATATATATATATATATATATATATATATATATTTATATATATTTATATAAGGTATTAGTTGGCATCCCACAATGTAAAATTTTAGGTTCAGTTGGCGTCGTATTATGCCATTTAAACTTATTTTAAGTTGGAGGTCAAGTGACCCATTTTAACACCCTAGTGAATATTTTAGTTCAGCGGTTTGTTACTAGCTGCCGTGCCTGTCGCTCGAAAAATATTCATTTTGAATACCTGCTGACCACAGAAGCGGTTTAGATGGCATCTAGTCAGCTGGCAACACCGTGGAAGTAGGTTATTATGTACCACATGTTGATCCAGATGTTTTAGTTTGCTCGAATATATTACTACTAGGAAAAGTAAACTTAGTGGAGACAATTCGTGTAACTGTTAAAATGTGGACGGAATTTGTACCTCTTGATTGTAAACAACTTTTGTTAAGGATGGTTCAGCAAGGCTATAAGTAAAATAGTGTTCTGTAGTTTAATTAAACTACAGAAGTAAAAGAAAAGTTATTAGCAAAAATATTTTAGATACGTGATAAACTACAAAATTATGTTAATGTAAAAGAATCTTATTTAGTCTAATTCACAAGTTCAAACACGTGTTAATTCTTGAAAAAGCTTGTAAAAATATAAGTGAGGGCTCATTGGATTCGGAATGACGTCTAGAAAAATGTGCAAAAGTTATAAATAAACAAATTAAGATTGAAAAAAATGACGAGTTTCGTTTTTTGCAAATAACTCGAAAACTATTAATAACTGAGAAATTAAAAAAAAGAGGTTCTTAAAGAGGAAGAAATTTCCAATAAAACAGTCTGGACTTCTGGAACTCTATCTCTACTATTAATAACTTTAATTTAATGTTGAAAAGGGGGCTTCGCACGGCGAACGCTAAACCGTTACGATACTCTGAAACCGATCGTAAGAAGCAAAACAATTTTTTTATATTGTCAAGTATTAATATAATTTTTTTATAAATTGCGTTATTATTTAGACACTTAAAGGAACAATATCCCGTTGGAAAAATTTTTTTTACCGATTTTTCATAAAATGAGCTCGTCGTTAATTAACATTTTTTTTTTTGAGTTTACGTTTATGTTTCAAGTCGGAAAATTGTTAAACAAAAGCCACTAAAATTATTTCGCTTCGTGAGGACCTTATGTCAACTATATTTTATGAGATTATGACATTGCGATGTTTTTAATTGTTACAGTCTATTAGTTATTAATTATTTAAGCTAACAAGAATCTAAGAAATTAAATAGAGGTGGAAAATTTTTTTTTATTAATTTTAAAATTATTATTATTACTGTTTTTATATTCAAAAATACTATAAAATTATATAAACTTTAAATTTTTAGTGCTATTTGTTTAAACAAATTTTATGAAGAAATAGATAAATTACGTATTTTTGAAAAAAAAATTTTTCTTAAAACATTTTTTTAATTGTTTATAATTATTTTTTCCCGTTTTTCTTCATTTGAACAAATTATTAAGAAAAAAAATATTCTTAAAATTTTTTATTTGCAATTCTCTACAAGGTGGAATTTTTGTTATTAATTAATTTGTTTATTTAATTAACAATTTCTAATTAACAATCGCCGAATGTGTTTATATTTTTTTAGATAGAAAAAAATAACCAGAACAACCGTATACATAAATATGTCAAAAAACATTTTTAATATTTATTTATAATATTTATTTATATATTTATTTTTATATATTATATATATATATATATATATATATATATATATATATATATATATATATATATATATATATATATAGGTATAGACGGTATATTGTGTAGCCCGATATATCAACAGGTCGTTCATTAGCCCGGCATTTCCCGAGTGTATAAATTAACAAATTTATTAAATATGGCGATTGTTATGAATCTTTTCTAATAGGAAGCCACTAGGGGTAGCTAATTATTATTTTTCTTTCAATTATATAAACATGGCATATTTCAGAGCCCGGATATATTTACTGATCCTTTCAAAGCCCGCTGTATATAAGAATATAGCTAGCGTTCGTTCTCCGTCCCAGCGATGTTGCCAATGTAATCTGGCCTCAGTAGGTTATATTTTTATAGTATATATTTCTTTGATGCATGCATCGTCACGAAGCACAACATAATAGGAGTCTTGCTATACCGCGCCACTACCATTACTGTTTACAGTAGAAAAGCTAATGGAGGGCCAGCTATTAAAGGAAATGTATTCATTCTTTGATCGCCAAAATAATATAACAGTTACGTTTTTTATTATTCATTGTTACGAATTTGAAGATATATTAGAAGAACCTAATAAAATATTAGGTAATTTTTTTATGCAAATAGACATTAATTATTAATAACTGATAATGTAATTACTCCGTGGTAGGCCTATAAGTATTTAAATATTTTGAATTTGTCCTCATTTTTTGTTTTCCACTTTTAAAGTATTGCCTTATTAACAGTAAAATAAAAAGATGCAAAGGGGTAGAAATTAAATTACGTTTATTTACCTAACATAGATATATCAAAAGAATTGTTTTAATAGGTAACATCAGGTATAATAGTAAAAGAATCCCTTGATGTAATTTTTCTTTTGAAAATGTACTTATTTTGAGACAGCAAGTGACCTTTGTGTTTCCGAGTATATGGGTCAAATATGAGCAAAAAATGATTGCCATCAAATAACAACAAAGCATGAAGTTCTCTTTGAAGTATTTATAAGTTTTTATTTTATTTTATTTCACTGTCACTATAATACTTATAGGCTTAATTTTGAAAAAGTTATTACAATGACCTTTACTATGTACCAGCTGTCCCAAGTTAACATCAATTGAAAGTTGCATTATATGAAATAAGTTTTCAGATTCAGTTTGTCCCATTGTGCAAAGAAATATCTTTAAAAATTAACAAATATATATTTTCTTAAATTGCGCAGAACCCTTAAAGTGTACAGATAAACGTATAGGGACAAAAAAGTGTCTTCTTTACAAGAGCTCTCAAACAAAAAAAAAAAGAAAATAGAAATCGAACCATTAGGAGCTGAGATAAAAAAACATTCATTGTGGCTAATGGCAGCCATCTTTAATGGTCGCCATTTTGGTGTTGCACGGATTTTAAAGTGGCTCCCTATCTGGAAAGTTACCTTTTGGCATCAACTATGACCACAGAAAGTGGCACATTCCAATCAAAAAGTGCAGACTATTGGCTTAATATAACCATGTACCCGACGTACTATAAAGCACAAAGTTCCCTTTTAAGTATGGCAAGCAAAAATTTAATATTTTCTTTTATTGCTTATATGTTATATGCTTGCACTAATAAAAATAATAATTATTATTATAGTACAGTACCTAGAGGTGAAAATATGCAAAACTTCGGAATAATGTCATATTGAATGGATTTCGTTCATTTTGGAAGTATAAGCTTCACAGAAAAGTTTCTATATTGTGCGGGGGCTTGCTAATTAGGGGGTAGATGCCACCCCCTCTCAGGGGGTGGCCCTTAAAAAATATATATATTTATTGGAGCTGAAGTATAATCAAATTTTAAGAAGAAAAGGTTCTATGCAATTTTTCACACAAATTGATAGTTTTTAAGTTATAACTTCAAAATTGCGATTTTAGCTTAAAAAAAAGTTTTCCAAACGGCTTTCGTCAGGTATCTCGAGAAGTATTACTTTATCGAAAAAATGTTACAGACCAATTACATAAAGTACAAACTGGGAATTAATTATATTTTTTGTTTATTGGTGTAGGATTAATAATTTCGGAGATATTTAAGTTTACATTTGGCATCCAAGGGTTCATAGATAATTATTTAGAGTGAGAGTTAAATATCTCGGAAACTGTGTTACATACGTCAAGGATGCTAGTAGGTAGAATAATAGGTTATTAATTAAGCTTTCAACTGTTTTTTTATTTGTTTCTATAGCATAAAAAACAAAGAAGTTATGACCGAAGCAATGTGCGTCTACACATTTTTTTTTAAACAACGTCGCCATTTTGTTCCTGTAATTAGCCAGTAATTAAAAAAAGGAATTTCAAACACTGTTTCTCATTAATATATAGCGTGACGTAGATGTCAAATTTTTTGGTTTGTATACAGCACTTGCTTTAGAAAAAAATGCAGTTTAAACTATAAAGGTATTTTCGATAAAACGATATTTTGTTTTCCTTGTCCAAATGGGTATCTCAATAAATATTAGTTTTATTGAAAAATGGGTAGAGACCAGAAATAAAGCTCATAAACTGATAATGAATTTAACTTGTTTATTTATTTACATAGATTTAATAGTTTTTGAGATATGAAAGTTTACAAATGGCGTCCGAACGTTTATAAGTCGTAAAATGCAGTTTTTAAATGTTAAATATCTCAGAAATTGAGACACCTACGTCACGCATACTAAGAAATGAAATGAAAGACAATTAATTGCGCTTTCAAATTATTTTTTACTCGTTCCTGTAGCATAAGAAGTAAAGAAGTTATGATGTAAAAATGAGCGTATTTATATTTTTTTATATAAAAAGGTCGCCATTTTGTTACTCTAATTAGCCAGTAATTTAAAGAAATTATCTCAAATACAGTTTTTCGTTAGGATGTAGCATTACCTAGATGTTCAAATTTGTATGCTCATTTAAAGCACTTGCTTTAGAAAAAAATGCATTTTAAACTTTAAAGGTAATTTCAAAACACTTGGATACCAAATATAAACTTAAATATCTCCGAAATTATTAATCCTACATCAATAAACAAAAAATACAATTATTTCCAAGTTTGTACTTTCTGTAATTTTTCTGTCACATTTTTTCGATAAAGTAATACTTTTCGAGATACTTGACGAAAGCCGTTTGGAAATACTTTTTTTTTAAGCTAAAATCGCAATTTTGAAGTCGTTATAACTTAAAAACTATCAATTTATGTGAAAATTTGCATAGAACCTTTTCTTCTTAAAGTTTGATTCTATTTCAGCTCCAATGAATATATGTATATATATTTTTTAAGTGCCACCCATTCACCCTCTATAAATTAGCAAGCCCCCGCACAATATAGAACCTTTTCTGTCAAGCATTTACTATTATACCTCCAAAAATGAACTAAATCCGTTCAATATGACATTATTCCGAAGTTAAAACCTCTAGTTACACTGTACTATTAGTGCAAGCATATAATATACTTGTGCCCGACATTAATTAGTCTTCGCAGATACGCTTAAAAAGGAATTTGTGTGATATTCTTTTCTTTTCTTTCTTTTCAGGTTCAAAAGTTACTAACAATAATTGCAACAAAATATGCTTTTTCGTCAATATTTTGAAAATTAAGCAAGATAAGGCAAAACAATATACGTAACTTTTCGGTAGAGCATAAAATTCTCTGGTATAATGGTTATAATAAAAAACGGTACATTTGATAGTTAAATTATCGTTATTAAAGGTAATATAATATTTATATTTTATTTTATATAATTGTTTATAATTATATAAAAATTTTGTTTTAATAGTTTTCTCAATCTAATGTAATACTGCGTACCGTCATAATATGTTTTCTTAATGTATATGGGGAAGCTAGTTTAGGCTGACCTCTTCCTTTTGTGTGTAAACTCTTTTGTGCACCTTTTTTTCTTACATTCTTCTACCTACATTCAACTTAAATCTGGGGACAGTTGCTTTCTTGCACAGAGCAATAAAACAAAGCGTCTCAAATGCCAAAAGAACTGTTGCCAATGGTATACAAAAGCTACACAACGCCTGTTTAAAGCAAGATCGAGTTATATTACAGTATTCAGTCATAAATCTAACTAAAAAATTATTAGTCCTAAATTACTATGATGAAAATAAAATGTATAAATGAAGTATAAAGAATTATTTTAGAATTTGTTAAAATTAAATAATCAAAACATTAGAATACATTACAACAAATTAACTGAGCAGTTGGAAATTTGAAATAAAATGAAAGTCATTGTTTATAAGAAATGCTTTAGTACAGAAAAAATAATTTTCAATTCCGTAAAAATACATGGCGAAAACTGCAGTCCTATACTTCACGAAAAGAATTATTTGTAGAAGGTACAAATTTTTTCTTTATTTTTTGAATAGACACGTGATATTTTATAAACAACTCGAAAAAGAAAGCAATAAAAGATATATTTTCACTCACTTTCGTTACAGATTTATGCATTATTACACTATACTTCTTAAATTATACAGAGACAGTAATTACTTCCACATCCAGTGGAAGTATAGTAACGACAAAAAAAATTTTAAAAACTTTTTTGTTCAAATAGGCTTAGAATGTCATGAAACGTCGAGATTTTAAGTTTGAGCGAAAAAAAAATTTCTGTCTGTCTGTAACTTTTTTTTGTGCGCACGTTTACTCAGGAACTGTTTGAGATATTGACTTGAAATTTGGTACACATATGTACTTTAACGAGATCTAGAACTAAATTATATTTTCATCTTGTTCTGTCAAAGGGTTGGGGGCAAAATTGGGGTAAATTTAGGGTAAATACGTAAATCAAGCAGGTAAGAGTCCATAAAATTGGTATTTAGTATATATAAGAGAAGCTAAGGTCTCAAAAAAAAAATTGACATTAGCCACCCCCATTACCACCACCACCCCATTATTAAAGGGGATGAAAAAAAATGTGATTTAGTGTGTGTACAAGGACCAGAAACCTCAAAATATTTTTTTACTTCATCCACCCCCACTACCACCCCCGCCCCACTACCGATGTGGGGTATCGTTTTATGGGTTTTTGGGGTAGAGGATTATTAAAGTTCCGTAAATAATTATTTTCACATACAAAATTTTTTCGTCATGAGTGACTTGGATAGAAAATCTGGATATGGAAGTAGTGATTCCTTGGGCAGCGGTTTTTTAATGGTTTTTATTTTCTTGCTAGTTAACAATTTATCAGAAAGTTTTTTGTCTATTTTTATTCAATGCTTAGATTTAGTTCAGGACTTCTTATTGCACTTGTTACTACACCAAAACTAAGAACAAACTAAAATAATAAAATCGCGGCAGAAAGAATTCCTTAATCACCTTTTTTGATGCTGTCATAAAGTTGTTTAGGGCAAACGCTCTGCTCTTTTCCCACTAATATTTTCGTTAGTGTTTTCTAACTGTGATTAAAATATACCTTTTTTATTTAAATATGTAGGTATATTATTTGCCTACATATAATAAAACAAGAATAGCAATAGGCTATGTTTTGATTCTAACATGTGTTAAATAAAATGGACATTTCGGTCAGAACGCTTTGGTTATGCAGACAAAGTTAATGTTTTGAATCTAGTTTTTGTCAATTTCCACGGCATACTTGATACGAGTATTTTCTCGATTTTTGAATTATTATTCACAAAAGAATTTTCATGTTTATGTATACGGTTGTTTTTGTTATTTTTTTCTATCTAAAAAAAATATAAACACATTCGGCGATTATTAATAACAAATTGTTTATTAAATAAACAAATAAATTCACAACAAAAAAAATTCCTTTTCCACCTTTTGGATAATTGCAAATAATAAATTTAGGAATAAAATTTTTTCTTAATAACATGTTTGAATAATGAAAAAAGACAAAAGTGATTATAAACAATTAAAAACAATTTTTAAGAATTTTTTTTAATCATAATATTCTATAACAAATAAAATGGCAGAAAAATATTTTTCAAAAATACGTAATTTATATATTTGTTTATAAAATTTGTTTAAACAAATAGCAATAAAAATTTTAAGTTTATGTAATCTTATAGTATTTTTGAATATAAAAACAGTAAGAGTAATTAAAATTAATAAAACAAAATTTTTTCCATCGGGATATTGTTCCTTTAAGTGTTTAAATAATAACATAATTTTTATGAATTTTAAAATTAATATTTAATAACAAAAATATTTTTACTTGTTTCGGACGGTTTCAGAGCATCGTAACGCCTTAGTGTTTGCTGCGCGGAGCTCTATTTTCAACATTAAATTAAAATCATTAATAATCTCGTTAATAATAGATGTAGAGTTTCGGGAGTCGGGAATTTTTTATTGGGAATTTCTTCCTCTTTAAGAATCTTTCTTTCTTTAAAATTTTTAATAGTTTTCGAGTTATTTGCAAAAAACGGAACTCGTTATTTTTTCAATTTTCATTAGTTTATAACTTTTGCAATTATTTATGTGCGGGTTTAAAACTTTTGCACATTTTTCTAGACATCATTCCGAATCCAATGCAATCAAGGTAGGTGCATGACGTCAGATGCACCATGCAGGGAGACCGACTACAAATATAAATTCAAATAACCATCATAAAAATATATGTGTTCATTAATAAAAAAACCGCTGCCTAAAAAATCACTACTTCCACATCTAGATTTTCCTGCCCAAGCCTTTTACAGCAAAAAAATGTCGATACTATATTTGCAATCCACTGTGTAAAAATAATTGTTCATAGAACTTTGATAATATAATATTTGAAATGGTCTATCCCAAAAACCTATAAAACGATGTGCAACATGGTAGTGGAGGTAGTAGAGGGGGAAGCTGTTGGCAAAAAATTTAGAGGCTCTTGTACACATAAATCATAATTTTATTTTTTTATTCCCTTTAATAATGTGGTAGAGGTGGTGGCGAGTGCCAAAAAAGTATTCAGGCCTTTTGTTCCTTTATACGCACTAAATCACAATTTTATCTTTTTATTCCCTTCCATAATCACCTTCAATAATTTGAGCAAAAAAATTTTTTTTACGATTACTATACTTCAACTCCACTACGTGGATGTGTAAGTAATAAGTATTCCGCAGTTATGACGTTGTTCTCTTTTGCACGTCCAAATAGAATAAAACGATTCAAGTTAGCCCATCTAAATTGTGTTTTTAGAGACCATGTAGGCGCTTAACAGGGAACCAAGACAGATCACGTCATGCAGTTAGGTGCACCATACAGTAAAGGGAACCTGACTTAAGAAACCGCTTCCTAAAGAATCCCTATTTCAACATCCAAGTCTCTTACAAAGAGAAAAAGGTTGATACTGTAGTTGCAGTCCATTATGTGGAAATAACTGATCATAGAACTTTAATAATATAATATTTGCAATCGCCTACCACAAAAGCCCATAAAACAAAATGCCATATCGACAGTGGCGATGGTAGTGGGGGGTATAGCTGATGCAAAAAAAAAATTAGGCCTTTGGTACTTATACACACACAAAATCACAATTTTATTTTTTTTCGTCCTTTAATAATGGGGTAGGGATGGTAATGGGGGTGATAGTGGAAGTGGCTGATGTCAAAAAAATTTTGAGTAGGTACTTGGCTTCTCGTACATACACTAAATCCCAATTTTATAAACTCTCACTTGCTTGCTTTGCCTATTTATCCCCCCATCCCAAACTTCAACGGAATAAGATCAAAACATAATCTATTTCCAGATCTCGTTATAATACACAGGTGTCCCAAATTTTGAGTTAACATCATAAACGGTTCCAGAGTAATCGTGCGCACAAAAAAAATTACAGACAGATTTTTTTTGCTCAAACTTAAAATATCGATCTTTCGTAGCATTCCAAGCCTGTTTAAAAAAACATTTTTTTTTACCTTTTTTATACGTTCACTCCACTATGTGGATGTGGAAGTAGTACCAGCTTATAGTGATTATGGACAATGCCTATCTATCCTTATAATATGTAAAACATCATTCTGCATAATAATAATTATTGTTTAATGACCGATATTTCTCCATGAAAATTTTAGTACCAAAATTATAATAATTAAGTATAGTATTATTGAATACTGAATGCAAAAAAACACAATCCTAATTTAGGGTCAGATGCTACTATACGTCGGACAAATGGTAGAAAGTATTAGCGTAGAAAAGTAGCGTATAAGTGTAGAAGAAAAGTATTAGCGATTTTTTTACAAAAAAAACTAGTAAGATGTTCTTAATCAGCACCTTTAGAAACCCAATTGTACAAGATTACATCGTAGTGAATTCAAAGATGTCTGAGACAGGGGCCGTCAAAAAAACTATTTTTTCAACTAAAAATAATTTTTATCTGTAAAACGGATTCTCAAATGAAACTAGGTATTCTACATTTTTTGTTCAGAATAATTTATTATAAAAGTATGAATTGATTTTACAACAAAATAATTGTTTATTTAATAAGACAAAAATTAAAAAGTAAAATAAATAAAAAATAAATAAATAAATTAATTAATTCATTCATTAAATTAAATTAATTGCCCAATAGCATTTGTTTTCATGGTTTACTTAGGTTTTTATTGAAGATTATTTGTTAGAAAAATAGTAGGTATAGTAGGTAGAATTTTTGCCTCATTAAATAAATAATTATTTTGTTGTAAAATCAATTCATACTTTTACAACACATTATTCTGAACAAAAATGAAGAATACATTTTTTTCATTTGAAAATATAGATAAAAATTACTGTTTTTGACAGCCCCTATCTCCAACATCTTTGAACCCACTATGATGAAATTTTGTACAAAGGGGTTCCCAAAGGTGCTGATTAAGAATATCTTACTAGTTCTTTTCTGAAAAAATCGCTAATATATATTTTTTGAAAATCGACCTCCTCTTTCCATTCTAGAATCGAACGCCTCCGTCTAAAATTAAATGTGGTTACGTCTAAAGACTTACTCTATAGGTATATAGTCACCATTAAAATTTCAAAATATTCGGATATCAAATGAGCGAGATATGAGGGTGGCTCCATGAAAAGTGCGACACACTGTATATGTACCTTTTTTGTCAGAGCATAAAATTCCCTAGTATAATGGTCATAATAAAAAAACGGCACATTTGATAGTTAAATTATTATTATTATTATAAGTAATACAATATAAATAATTAGTTTTAAGTTAAAAATTTAGTTTAATAGGTTTTCTTAGTTTAATGTAATACTGCTATAGTAATAATATTTTTTCCTAATGCATATGGGAGGTCGAAGATAGTTTAGGCTAACCTTTTCCTTTTGTGTGTAAATTCTTTCATTTATTTATTTATTTTATTTACTTAAAATTGTACCGGCCGCCAAATTATCAAAAATGAGGTACAGAGACGCTTGTCATTTTTTTATACTCTCCTCAGTCATTTAAAATGCAATTAAAAATCTGAAAAAGCACACAATCATCTGTAGGTTCCAGAAAACATTTTTCAAAACACAACGGATTTTTTAAAACTTATGTTGCTATTTAAATTAAAAAAAAATGTTTCCTATTGTCACCGCATTTTGAGGTTTTCGTGTCTTGATATAATCTTATAGAAATATATTTTTAACCATCAATTTATTAAAAAAAAAAAATTTTTACTCACGTAACGGGGTCATAAAATTATGAACAATCCAAAAAAAAATCCACGAATTTACTAGCTGATAAGTTTATGCATTCGTCAATTAACAAATAGAGCTTTTGATATGAAATTGGAACTGGCAGAATTTTTATTTTCATATGAAAAATAGTTACAATGATGTTAAAAAATTGTTTACATTTCGGTGGGCACGTGGTCACACGCTCTAAGCGATCTGTTTTATATTTATTGCCGTACGCCCCGCTGAGTTAAGCGGATGCCTTTTCTCTGGTACCTTTCTACATTCAACTTAAATACATCTTACAATACAGCCCAATAAAACAATCAAAGCGTCTCAAGTGTCAAAAGAATTATTGAAATTATTGGCCTGTTTGAAGCACGATGGAGTTATATGACAGTATAGTACCTAACGGTAGGAAGAAATATGCCAATATGCACCAAAAAATTATATTTTGTAAACTAGTGCCTAAAGATTTATAAAAGAAACTACGGAAATAGCAACAAGAAAATATGGGGACAAGATAAATCGAGAGATATAAGTATATCATATTTTTGATGATGTATCTATTTTATTGATTCCAAAAAATATATGTTGTGATAATATGATATAGTAGTTAAAGATTGTACTAAAGACATGCAGTGAGTGTGTCAGAACAATGTGATATGAAAAGATAAAAATATATTCATTTTTTATTTTAATGTTCCCATTATCAAATGTCTTTTTCAATTCTCTAATAAGGGTGTAGCTATTATATCTAATGCACATTTTTTCGAATTTAAATCGGCCCAGCCGTTCAAAAGATACAAATTCTTTTCGAAATATTGATATTTTTGATTACCCCTAATGGTGGAGTCAAATTAAGCATCAAAATAGGTGAATAAGGAATTATCTGGCTGCAGCAGTCTTATTGTTTGAATTTGTTGCCAGTATATATAACAGAAAGTGTATGTGAAGTTTTGCATTGCTTGTAAAATTTTAACAATTTATTTTTAAACAGTGAAATTTTCTGCTATTTTCTTTATTATCTCCGGTCCTAGAAATCGTATCGCAATAATAAAAAGAGCCATTTGTTCGCAATAAAATTTTAAATAAGGCTAGGCCTATGAAACACTTTCTGATAATTTGTTAATTTATAAAAAAATAATAATCATCAAAAAATTGCCTTTTTTGGTTATTTAAGAAATATAACGTAATAATGAATCAACTTTAACGAAAGTTGGTTTAACTATGCCCATTAGTGAAGTAAACCCTCGTGCCACAATATTTATTCAAACGGTTAAAAACCAATAATAATTTCGAAATTTTCATCGCGTTTAAATGCATCGACTTGTAGGACAATTTATTTTTAAAAATGTAGATTTTTAAATGTATTTTACAATGGTATTAAAAAAAAAATCTTCATTTAAACTATTTTTTTTGAAATTTGTTTATAATTTTCAAAATTATAGTTATAAACAACTTCAAATAATCCTGTGGATTTTTTATAAAACTAAAAACGCAAACGAATTACGAAAATAGATGAAACATTTAACATTTTTCTAAAAAAATAATTATCTACTTGCATTTGGGGCTAGGATACGTCAGTTTTTGTAACTAAGTCGCTTATAAATAAACAAATTAATATTTCTTCTTAAAATTGAGCCCTGTTATTCTTTCAATACCTATATTTTTGTCTCATCTAGTTGAAAACAAACCAGAAGCACAATTTTTAAAAGATAATGTATAGAGGCCCGAAAGTCGGGCCTTTGGAACTTATGTTAGAGATCCGATAATTGTCAATTAGCTCTAAACGCTATATTACTGTTTTACAAATTAGACTTTAATATTTTAGACGATAGCACTTTTTACCAGGATGCGGACGTCTAGGGTTCAACTCCTGACCGCGAATATTGTTTTTTTTTATTGTATCGGTGATATTAAAATTTTTACAAAGCTGTGTCCATGGACATAAGGATATTCGTTCAGATTAGATTAGTTCCTCCTTTTCGCGACAAAAATTAAGAAAATAACCGCTCTATTCAATGTTATTTCAAAAATTGTAATTTTAGATTATTTTCAAATATCAGAGACAAAGATGTAAGCTTTGAAAAACAACCACTCCAAATTTCAAAAAGAAATAGTTTTTTGGTTTATTTATAAGTGACTTTAATGCAAAAACTGACGTATCGACTCTCGACCTCAAATGCAAGCAGACCATTATTTTTTTTTTTAAGAAATGCTATATATTTCACGTATTTTCATAATTCGTTTGCCGCTTTTAGTTTGATAAAAAGATCACGGGGTTATTTGAATTTATTTACAACTACAATTTTGAAAATTATAAACAAATTTCAAATAATCGGTTTAAATGAAGATATAATTTTTTTTCTTAATACCAT
This sequence comes from Rutpela maculata, assembly GCA_936432065.2. Lineage (NCBI taxonomy): Eukaryota > Metazoa > Arthropoda > Insecta > Coleoptera > Cerambycidae > Rutpela > Rutpela maculata. The sequence goes on from OW386293.2 coordinate 57,710,506, forward strand.
TGCAAAAAACATACAAAAATCTACATTTTGAAAAAAAAACATTTTCTCCTACGAGTCGATGCCCTTAAGCAGTAAGCGATGGAACTTTCGAATTTATTATTGGCTTTTAGCCGTTTGAAAACATATTTTGGGTTAAAATTTCGCACGAGAGTTTAGTTCAATAAAATAAAATTGATTCATTATTACGTTGTTTCTTAAATAGCCAAAAAAAGTACTTTTTTGTGATTTTTATTTATTTATTTTTAAATTAACAAATTATCAGAAAGATTTTTCATAGACCTAGTCCTACTCAAAACTCAATGCCCTATTTTTATTTTTGTGACACGATTACTAGGATCAGAGATAATAAGGATAATAGCAGAAAATTTCACTGTTGAAAAATAAATTTTTAAAATTATACAAGAAACAAAACTGCCTATAGCACTTATACATAAAACAAATTAAAACAATAAAATAGCTACAGCCAAACAGTTCCATTCAAAATTTATAAGCGATTTAATGCTAAAGACTAATATTTTATACCCTAAAACCCAATTTTATCGACTCTTCAACAACCCTTCAACGGAATAAGATCAACACATAATCTATTTCCAGATCCCGTTGTAATACACAAGTATACCAAATTTTGAGTCAACATCATGAACGGTTCGAATCGTTTGCACAAAAACAAATTGCAGACGGAATTTTTTTCGTTCAAGCTGAAAATATCGATGTTTCATGACATTCTAAGCCTATTTAAAAAAAAAAAACATGTTTTTTTACCGTTACTATCCACTAAACTACGGAGATGTGGAAGTCGTCATGGACAATGCCTATCTATCCTTATAATAGGTACGTAAAACGTCATTCTGCATAATTATTGTTTAATGTCCCGATATTTCTCCATGAAAATTTTAGCACCAAAATTAATAAAAATGAGGAATATTATTGAATCATGAATGCAAAAAACCACAAACCTAATTTAGGGACATGGAAACATTAATTTAGTACAACAAATGGACAAAGCCAATGTATTTTATACTCGATTTTATATTTTGTTCTTATTATAATTTTTCTCTTTTGATATAAATGCTACCTTTTATCGCTCTATTTGAAATTATGTATTACAATTCAAAAAACGTTTTAAGATGTTTAAGATGCTACTATTTTGCTTTCATAGCACCGTACCACATAATTTATAATTCTTAGAACGTATATACAAATTTTTGAATTTAGAAAAATTATTCGAATATGAAGAAAGAACTTTCATTCAACGATTGTGACTTCATAAAGAAAGTATTTAAGAGGAAATAAGAATCGAACGCTATCGAGCCACTGCAACGATGCCAAATATCGGGCTATATAACGAGCGATGGATATCAACTGTATAAGAGTCTTGGATATACAGGAACAGCGCCGCCTGACTCAGAAGTGCCGAACTAAAAGTGTATCTCGGAACATGAAAATATGACTTTTTGAAGCCCACCTCAAAATTTTGCAGGGAGGAAACTAACATGATTTGCGACCATTTAGTGATGATATACACGGGGGTACGTTGATGAGCCCGACCCCGGGCTTCACAGGGTCAAATCGGGCTGCACTACAACCGCTCAGTGTATGAAACGGGCCTGTATATGACCATGCATATCTCTATATATATATATATATATATATATATATATATATATATATATATATATATATATATATATATATATATATATATATATATATATATATATATATATATATATATATATATATATATATATATATATATATATATTTCCAAGAACGGTAAGTTCATATATCTCATTTCGCCATGCAAACATTTTAAATCTACAGGTGAAATAAATGGTAGATGATGACGTCTTTTTAACGTTTTTCTACACTTGTCTATATTAATGCATAAAATTTGTTTGCTTACCATGTAGTTTGTAGCAGAAATTATTTCTAGATGGCGCCACATACACACCACTGACAATAATTAGTCATACTTTATCTTATACTCTTATAAAGTTATAGAAAATAAATAACATAGATTGCAATGTTCAAATTCTTTCAAAGAACACCGATTTATTTGGATGGATCTTATAACAATCAGGTGTTAAGGATCATTTATTATGTAGCTAGACTGAAGCCAGCTATCTGTTTAATGGGTTTAAGAACTCACTGGCTTTATGATGAAACCAGCGGGTGCTTAACCTATCAATTGTCCATTCATCTACATAACGGCTCATCCTGTAACCCATATCATCATATATTAGAAAATGGAGACCTCCTAGACCTGGAATCTTTAAACGTGCGTTAGTAACAGACATACTAATGACGTAACAACAATTATAACGTCATTTTTATATACAATAAACGACAAGTTACGTCACCCCAGACATACCTAAGTCGTCATGTAATAAGTGGATAAGACGTCATCGAATGACGTCTTTGAGATGTGACAGATTTTCGTCATTTTCACGTCAATAATACGTAACATTTGACGTAAGTACTGACCAAATAGTGTTCAATGATTGACGTAATGATGACGTTACTATGTTAGCTGGGATATTTGACAGCTAAATTTAGACGGACACAAAGCTACTTTATGCTTTGACGAGAAGCAATTAAGACATATACCTTTCTCTTTCACTAATTTAAATTTTGGTTCGTGGGAACTATCCTTAAAATGTTGGCAATCTTTTCACAAATGAACACCTCTATTGCAAAAAATACAATGTTTCCCTCGGTACTGCTCATATTAGACACAAAAGTTTTGGTAGTTTTAGAATTATTATGACTAAAATTATGATTCCACGGATTTGTACGAGGTTTTTCACTTTTAACTATTATTTTACTTTGCTGACGAACAAATTCAATTAATTAATCATAGGTCGGTAACTCTAGGCTAGCACGAACTAATTCAAATGCGTTCAAGGTTTCCTGTGATAATTTTTTTTTTTAACTATTTAACGTCGGCCTATTTCCGCTACCAGGGCCTATGACCGACGCCAGGAGACGAGCTACCCCCAACCTGGAAATTTTGCCGAACCTCTTCCCTTAAGAAGAGTAGGGATCTTTTACTTGCCTAACATTTAATAGACAAGGGACCGCCTGCTTTACATCCCCTCCGAAGGATGGTATATCCACTACGTAATCCTTGTCTGAAATTACGTAACTTCCGAGTATACACTGATATACAAGCCTCTAGAAGGTGGGACGAGAACGCTGTATTTCCCAAGATGGGAGCCCATCCAAGTACTAACCGCGCTCGACGTTGCTTCAACGGAATATCGACTGATATTCACATTGAAGTCGCCTCTACGCTCGCCCCCTGTGATAATTTGGATATGGCAATGTAAGTCAAAATATAATCATCTAAATTTTTCAAATCTAAGCGTTTCAAAGCAACAATATTAATATCGAATTTTTTCAGAAATATTTGTATTAACACTCGATCTAAATACCGTGCGTGTAATTGCCCGTTAGGCATGTACATTCATGTAGCGCGAGAGATATGACAACACAGCGCAGTAAACTCGTCCGTCAGCGGAGTATCCCAGCTCTCAGTAATTTCATTTCAGCCAGCTGGCACACGCGATCTTCTAATTCTTACTCCCTATGCCTAGCCCGCCACTACACACACGGTATATACTAAATAAAAATTTCTTATCATGGTACGTTTCTTCCAAAAATTTCCAAATGATTTCATAATTATCGGGGATCGCTGCGACTGCATTACAAGTTTTCAAGGCTTTGCCAGTTAAGCTACCTAATAAACATTGTAACTTTTCGGCTTTAGAAAATTCTGATTTTAAATGAACTAACTGTTTAGAATTTTCGTGAAATAATGGCCATAGCGTCAAGTCACTACCATCAAATTTGATTAACTCTATTTTTGGCATATGAATTCGAGGTCTGTCATTATGTCTCCCATCAACATTATTATTATTACCGGACGCGGTATTATTTATATTTCCCAGTAATTGGTCGGCCATATATTTAATATGATCACACAAATCTTCAAAGGCATCCATAATACTATAATTCGGCGGTTCTTCAGGATTAATCCCCTCCCAGCAAACACTCTACTTGTAATACTTACATACTATTTATGTTTCATTTAAGGAAACACGTTTACATAGCATGAATATATAGAATGTATGTATATTTGTATTAATTAACATATGTCTCATTTATATAGTTGTAATTTATATACACCTTACATATTTATTTCTACATAACACTGATTAATATAAGTACTATGTATTCTTACAACATACTGTTTATATAATTAAGAAATATATATTACGTAATAATGTTTATGTAGTTTTTATGAAGTAGCTAGGACGCAATGACTATATCTAGCTAGGTAGCATTTTCTTTGAAGCTGTGGCATTTTTGAAGGTTATGTTATTTTTATTTATCAGGTTTGTGTTTAACGGTGATATAATGTAATGTCACACAGGTCAAGAATGAAAGAATATAGATCCGATGAGTCACACTTGTTTGTGCAGAAATTTAACCAATATGCAAAGAAAAATTAATAGCATTTTAAAAACATAATAACAATAACTGCAGGTACCCCGTGTGGGAGCCGGGTGTACAAAGAATAGCCCCAAGGAATCTCCTGCCTGTCGTAAAAGACGACTAACTGGAGCAGTTGTCCGCTGTCCCACCACTAACTCCCTACTATGCCTACTATATCCTCCCAGTTTCTTCCAACTTCCCCTACGACCTTTCCCGAGAACATCCCATATAAATCCTACCTAAAATAAACTAATCATATTCCACATAATCCTAAGGTGTTAAACGTGCTGATGGGATGAATGGCCCTACGACAGTGGGTCTCTAACGGTTCGCCTCCCAAGCGCAAAATGGGCGTGTATCCCCAACGTCAACGGAGAATTAAGGATAATTATGTCGACTCATGGCCTGGCCTCGGATGCATCGGGGAGTCGATGTGAAACAAGCCAACCATTTACGGATTTAGTTGCTGGGTCCATAGGTGGCATGCTACAGCATACCATGGAGAGCAGTGGACCAAGCGGCGCTGCACCATGTAGAACGACCGCGAGCGTATCTTCTGCGACAAAGGGGGCTTATGAGGAGAGGGAACACAATCCATCCTCGAAAACCTCGACTGGTAGTCGGGGAGAAACATTCACTATGGAAGAGGACCTTGCTGGATCAACTAAAGTAGGGAGTCAGCAAAGCGTGGCTAGCAGCGGCGAAAGTAACGCTACAACGCGAAGAACTACCGCTAAACAAAAAAATGGGAATGGGTCATTTGTAGCCCCATCAAATCGCCCTCTGGCGAAAAAACCATCATCGTTTACGAAGATGGACATGACCAGCCACAAACCGGTGGATGTAATTCCTAGGTTTGTGGTAGTGAAGAGAAATGAAGGTGATTTTTCAAGAGTAAGTCCTTTTATTCTTGATAAAGTTTTATCAGATTGCGTAGGAGTTGTGAAATCTGTGAAAAAAATTAAGGATGGTTTACTAATAGAAACATCTAACTCTATACAAAGCCGAAAGCTACTTTCGTTAAAATATTTTCATGATTTTGACGTAGAAGTAACACCTCATTCGTCCCTGAACTACTACTGTAATAATAACTTGCAGAGATTTATTAAATTGTTTTTTAACAGAAATTGAAGAACATATGCAATCGCAGGGAGTTATAAATGTAAAACGGATCACTGTAAAACGTAATGGAGTCTTTGAAGATACACCATCTATAATTCCAACCTTTAATAGGTTATCTTTGTCACAAAAAGTAAAAGCAGGAATTCATATGTTGCCAGTGAGACCATACATTCCTGCACCCCTTAGATGCTTCCGCTGTCAAAAATACGGACCCACTTCTATAAGATGTGAAAAACCTGAGATATGTATATGTGGGCGGCAACGTCATGACGGATCTCAATGTGAGCAACCATTAGAGTGTGTTAACTGTGGAGGATCACATTCCGCAAGATCTCGTAACTATCAAATTTATAAAGAAGAGATAGCAATTCTAAACCTTAAAACACTAGAACGATTATCATTTGCAGAAGCTAGAAGAAAATTCAGAGAAACTGTTCCAACTTTGCCAGTCACATAGGCTCAAGCTACAAAATTTACTTCTGCGACAAATATTAAAAATATTGTGAAAGAGTTGATGCCTGAAATTGTAAATGTTTGTACTGCTTTTCTTCAAGGCAATGTGATAGATTCTAATATAGAAAAAGAGAACTCTTCAGATACTACAAAGGTGGTCTCAGTATCACCTAACCAGGGGAGAGGCAACTCCACTCTCCTGCATCAGACTCAGAAATGAGTCAGAGCGCATCTCAAACTAAAGTTAAGAGGAAACCAGGATGACCAAAAGGGAAATCTAGGAAAAAAATTCAACAACCTAGTTGATACTTGTGATACTCGGTCTGTGATATTTTATATACAATAATTTTATTATTATCAATAATTTCATCTGTGATAATTTACTTTACTCTACATATTCTTTTATATAAAAATGTCTATTTATTCGTTATTTATTTATTTATTTTAAATTAATAATTTTTTTTATGTTTAAGTTACAAAACAGAATACAATGGAATTGTAACGGAATAAAGCAACACTATGTAGATTTCAAGCATATCCTAATGGAATCAACCCCATTCTGTATATGTTTGCAAGAAACTCATCTGAGATCAGGTGAAAAGTTTAATCTCCGGGGTTATCGTTGTTGCACAAAAAATGTGCAACCTGATCATCGAGCAAGAGGAGGTGTAGCTATTTACACTAAAGATAAATACCTATGAAACAGCTGCCATTAGTAACTAATCTACAAGCTGTAGCCATTCAAATAGACTTCCCATTTAAGTTAGTAATCTGTAACTTATACGTACCTGACTTCAACTGGAATAAAAATGAACTAGAAAATTTAATTTCACAATTACCGTCACCTTTTCTACTGCTGGGAGATTTTAACGCACACAATTCACTGTGGGGATCTGGTCATCAAGACACACGAGGGCGAATCGTCGATGAAATTCTAAGTGAACTAGATTTAGTACTACTAAATACAGGAGAAATGACATTTCAATGCGAGGTCTAACTCTGTTTCAGCTATTGATATAGCTTTTTGCTCACCGCAAATATCAGATCGTTTGCTATGGTCAACAATTAAGGATTATCTTCCCTCTGATTATTTTCCGATAAAAATTGAGATAGCAGAAGCACTTATCATGAACACGTCAACCAAAAAGTGGAAACTAGAAGAGGCTGATTGGCTGAAGTATAAGGATAATCTACCGCAATTAGAGTACTCCGAGGATGTAAGTACAGCAGTTACCTCTGCAATACTGCAAGCCGCAGAAATTAGTATACCAACGTCCAAAGGTAATTGTCATAATCATCAAAAATCGATTATGCCTGTATCGTATATGGATCTGCTCGAAAATCTAGATTAAAAACACTAGACAGTATACATTGCACCGAATTAAGACTGGCTCTAGGTGCTCTTCGTACCAGCCCACTATCTGCCTTGTACTGTGAATCAGGAATTCCTCTCCTAAAATATCGTCGACAACAGTTTTTGGCGTCATATGGAGCAACGATATGGGCACAGCCAGCCCACCCAAATTACAACGTAATTTTTAACGAAGAGTTGCAACTTCCCTATGAAACTAGGCCAACTATAACAAAACCGGTGGGGGTTAGGCTAAATGAAACGATGGAAGTACTTGAAGAAAATTTCCCACCAGTGTACGAACTAAATCAACGCGAAATTCCTCCATGGAAATTAATAGCTCCAAGTATTATTCTAAAAGAAGGATCAAACAGAAAAGAAGAGACCAATAGACAACTACTTGTATCAAATTTCTATGCAACAATAAACTCTTTTGAAGGATATCATAAGCTCTTTACGGATGGATCCAAATTAGATCAGGGAGTAGGATGTTCCTTCTCTGATGAAAATCAAACGCATAGCTGGACTCTACCAAATGCAGCTAGCATATACACAGCCGAACTATATGCAATATGGGAAGCATTAAGATATACAGAGATGCATTCCTGGAAAGATACCATTATTTGCAGTGATTCTCTTAGTGCTCTGCAAGAACTATCCAATAATACTAGTGCTGATCCGCTAATACAAAATATACTTGCGTTAGTTCACTGGCTGAGAACTCTGGGTAAAAGAATTACTTTTATTTGGACTCCCAGCCATGTAGGTATTAGTGGAAATGAACTTGCCGACAGAGCGGCAAAAGAAGCAGCATTGGAGAATAAACAGGATAACATTAAAATTCGTCATATGGACTCAAAAGTATATCTCAAAGAGAAAATTATCGAGCAGTGGCAAAACGAGTGGAACAATACAGTTACTAAACTTAAAGAAATCAAACCCAAAGTAAGCAAATGGGAAACACCTACGCTTCAAAGACGGGAACAGATTGTACTTACAAGGTTAAGAATAGGCCATACTAATTTAACAAATATGTTTTTATTAACAGGTAATCAACAGCCAATATGTCAGCAATGTAATACAATGTTAACAGTGAAACATATAATTTTAGAATGTCCTGTATATGACCAACATCGAAGATGATTGAAAATTCCAGATCAGCTACATTCATGTCTTGGCCAGTCGACAGAGAACCTGAAAAAATAATGAGATTCCTTAAAAGTATAAACCTGTTCTTGAAAATTTAATATAAATCAACTTACCAGGCATCGCTATTAGATAGTCATGATGGAAACATCTGTATCATTTGATGATAAGATTGTAGGACGATGCGGCTAATGACCAAGATGTCGATGCCGCGGAAAAAAAAATTAAAAAAAATAAAATAACTGCAGGTATTTTAAGTTTAAAGATTCTGCCTCACTAATAAATTTGGAAATTGCAGGATCTTTTACGTAAGATAAAATTCACCTGTATACCTAATATTATTTCTTAAAAACTATACTACCATAAATATTCATCTAATATGTGTCTATCTCAATTTCCTATAATAAACTCAATTATTAGGTACCGATATCATTTAATAATATAAAATCCCGATATCCATTACTATAACTTTTATCATTAAATTTGTTGGACACCCTGGTGGCGCAGTCAATTAAGGTGCTATTTTTAACCATATTATTAATTTTAAACCCACACTAGGTGGGTAGGAATTTTAATTGTTCCTTTTTCTTATCATTGTCGCCAAGCCGAGCCGAACCTGCCCCGCTCAGCCCTACAATCACCACTTCGCTGCGTGCCGTGGTTGTCTGGCTGGCTCCGAGGCAAGTCAATGTAATCAATGTAATATTAGTGTATGAGGTATATGTAGATTATGTATCTAATAAATGTAATGTTTATGTAGCCTATACCTTTGGTTTTCCATGAATTACGGACATGTATACTCTTAGTTTCCTACGTAGATGCTACACCAGACCTATTTTTGAAATGTATCTGTTATATAGACTCAATATGTTTGTGTTTGCTAGGCTGTTTCACGATAATTATTTGTTGAATGACCTCTTGATAATCTAACTGTGTCTTGGCTAGTGTACCATAACGAATTTTAAAATTCTCTAGTTTGGCAGGATTTTCCCTATTTTGCTTTAATTGCTCACCAGCTTCATAACAACGCTGAACACGTATAAAAAGGTTTTCTCGTTTTGCTATTAATCTATTTAACTTTAACTCAGCTTGAGTAGCAGGCATTTTTTTTACAATATTAAATACTTATGGCAAGGAAATAATAGATCCATAAAATACGAATTCACCAGAGGGTTAAATAAGCGAAATATCGACTATAATTGAGTTTGAAATCGGTAACCAAACAACAGTGGTAAAACCGGGTGGATGGTGAAACTCGGTATTAACGTTTGCTAAATATAGATAAATAATATAGAAACTAACATTTATTCAATCTAGAATACCAAAATATAAGTTTCAACCTTATTGAAACCGACTATATCTATTATAACTTCACAAAAAGAGCGGAGACATTTATTCCTGATTTACTCCAAAAACTGTCAACCGACAAAAACTGGTCGTTTCTCTCTAGCACGTTAATATGCCAGAGATTTATTATTTTATTTTAACTAGGTAATTTTATTTATCTATGAATTTTAAATAATTATGGCAAACAAATTATTATACTAAATAAAAAGGTACGGCAATAAGTTAGGTACACGGATGCAATTTCCTATTACCAACTAAGTTTCCAGTAACTCAACTAATCAAAATTTTATATTGGATATGGAGTTGAATCGGAAAACTACTACTAAAAATGATTTAATCCGGAACAAACAATGTTGTGGCTTTAAGTAGACTGTAATTTGGTGCTAATTTAATAATTGAGTCCTACCTTTTTGCTGCTTTTGTCGCTTTTATTGCTCCACCCTTAGGAAGGAAAAGGAAAGAATGTAAGGATTATGGAAGGGGCACTTTAAGCACAAAATTCAGCACCGACTCAAAATTAATATTAATATTTAAAATTGTTCGTCACTAGTTATTAAAATTTTGATTAATTAGAAACGGGTATTAATCTACGACAACTTCACTTTCTCTACAGCGCGAAAAAACGTTCCTGCTCACCACGTGGTTTTCTTACAATTCAATTCTAAACTAGAGGCCGCTACCTCGCTCTTCGCATCATCGTTACAGTAGACGGCAACACAAAATACAAATTTTCAAACATTTGAAACGGCCTAAACAACATTTAACAGACCTAAAAGCCATTCTTGCTATCGAGAAAGACATAATAAATAATTTGGTTTACGACGATATTATAAGACTCTTTGTCAATGAAAAATGTAAAAAAGTTCGTATGTGATATGTGTAAAGAGTCCCGTTTTGACATTATTTAGTTTCATTTTAGTTTTTATTGAATATTTTTTATTTTTGGTTTTATTTGGATATCTATTTGTTTTATTTTTATAGAATGTTTCTTTTTAGTTTGTTTTTTTGCTAAAATATTTTTTAATTTATTTTTGTCTATTGGAATGTTTCTTTTATTTTTTTATAAGTTTTTATTAATAATTTTGTCCTAACAGTAGTAACTTGCATTGGTTTTTTCTTAGGGCGGCAAGTAAATATTTGCTTCAAATACCTTGGCGCCGGCACTGCATACAACTTATCTAAGAAAATGTAAATTTCAATTTTCAATTCTTTTTATAACCTACTTTAGTTATGCTAGAAATGTAGAAGTCCTAAAATGAATTTATTTACAAAATAACTATGTAGTCACTCAATAATAAAAATCTAATTAAAATATAAATTTTTAATCTTTGTAATTCTCTGACAACCTACGTCTGGTTATGCTGTAAAATGAATTTATTTATAAAAATCTATTTTAAAATTTTTAATACAACAGGACTCAAATTTTTATATAAAAAAAATTTGATTCATGTTTGAAATATCTTGAGTGGCCTTATGCCTTTCTGATGAAGCTCAAACAAAGTTGAAAAATGCATTTTAAAGGCTAAGCTGCGTAGAAGAATTTTAGAATGATAGTTTAATTTGTCCGGGTAAGTCCTGTTGTATTATAAAAACCAGAACCAGTATATTGGTACATTTTTTGAAGCCTCTTTCTAGACTCTATTCATTCCTATATTATTCAGAAGTAGATTATCAAAAGAATGCAAAATATTGAAAATTGAAATTAATATTTTCTTAGATAGATTTTATTTAGTTTTTTCATACATTGTTAGTTTTAAATATTCTTTACTGCAACTATAAACAAACAAAAAATGATTTACTTTAATACATGTATTTTCTACTTTTACTGCATTAGAAAAAAAAACAAGTTTATTTTTTATTTTTCACTTTATATTTTCTCAGAGATGGGTCGAGGAAACTTTCCATATTTGATAAAAGTCTGTAAAAGTCATATAAATAATATAATTGTATGCACTTATTTGGTATCAAAGTGAAGCTTGCATCGTCACGAATCAGATTTCACCATAAAATAGGTTATCAATATACCCAATGGAAAACTTTCCTTCTAACTAGAAGGAAAACTTCCTGGAAACTTTCGGAGTTTTCAAAACGGAATGTTTCCAGGAAATTTTCCTTCTACCTTTCCATTGGGTATATTGATAGGCTATTTTATGGTGAAATTTGATTCGTGATGATGCAAGCTTCATTGTGATACCAAATAAGCGCATACAATTATATTATTTACATGGTTTTTACAGACTATTATCAAATGTGGAAAGTTTCCTTGACCCATCTCTGTATCTTCTATTTAAAGCTAATTTCTCTTCTATCAAGTGCTCCTCTACAATTAATTACACAGTTCTAAAACAGTTCTAAAATATCGTTCGTAATATGCAAATATTTATAAACAGTTAGATTTATTAAAACAAAGCAGCAATAAATAATTATTAAGAAAATATAAATACAAAGTAACATCTCAGATAATGGCGAGCAGTGTATGTATGCAGTTTGCCTGGCTTATTCCTTTGAAATTTTATAAATATGTGAAGATGGCCTGCAAAGCCACACTCATCATCCGCATTTCTCTATACCTCATTTCCCCACAGGTGAAACTATTTGATTGGTATTTTCTGCTCTTAAGTGGTGGCCTGTCGGAGTCGCGAAATTACAGGATTAAGTGCCTTTTTTTTAAATTGAATGTTATGTATATTGGTACATTTTTTGAAGCCTCTTTCTAGACTCTATTCATTCCTATATTATTACTGACTATCTCCGAACCACTTGGATGTAACGAATTTTTTTGTTGAAATAATGCCATCTGCAGATGCATATTGAAAAAATCACCAAAGTCACAATTATCTGTTTTAAAAAAAACTTATGTGAATACTACTTAGGAGACATCTAATTAATGTTTTCGAATTATTTTTACTTCCTAAAAATGTACAGGGTGGCAAAAAATTATTTTTCAAGTAAGAACTTTTTAAATTGAATTAGGTATCTCAATTTTTTCAAATGGAACACCCTGTATATTTTTCGAACACGTGATGTAGAAATGAAAAACGAACATTTTTGTAACTACTTTTCTATGGGTAATTGCAACCATTTTCGTTTTATTGAGTAATAAGTACAAAATTCAAGAATAAACCTAAAAAATAGAGTTTTCTTCAAATAATCCATTAGAAAAAATTATTATAAGTGTTGCCCATTTTGATTGACGCACGTCTTTACGCAATTTTGAAATGAGGCCATTTAGTGTAACCATTTCTTCCAATCCATTGAAGTGGGTAAATAGTATTTCATCGGCCCCTTACTGTAATAGTTTTTTTTTTGTAAATTTGCTGTTTTCGTTATTCGACAAGTAATAAAACCTCAGTTTGGTATAAATTTCCCTGTACAAACGAACATATTTATCGCATTTATCGATCGTCAGTTATCATTTGTATACAATTTAAAATATTTCGAATTTTACAAAATGGATTTTGCAAAAAAATTTACAAAAAGCTATTACAGTGAGGGGCCGGTGAAATACTTCAATGGATTGGAAGAAATGGTCCCACTAAATGGCCTCATTTCAAAATTGCATAAAGACGTGTGTCAATCAAAATGGACAACACTTATTATAATTTTTTCTAATGAATTATTTGAAAAAAACCTCTATTTTTTAGGTTTATTCTTGAATTTTGTACTGATTGCTCAATAAAACGAAAATGGTTGCAATTGGCCATAGGGAAGAACTTTTGAAAAAATTGAGATAATTCAATTTTTTGCCACCCTGTACATTTTTAGGAAGTAAAAATTATTCAAAGACATTAATTAGATGTCTCCTAAGTGTTTTTCTTAAAATCTATAATTGTGACTTCGGTGATTTTTTCAATATGCATCAGCAGATGGCATTATTTCAAGAAAAAAATTCATTACAAAGAGGCTTCAAAAAATGTACCGTCATACATAACATTTCATTTAAAAAAAAGGCACTTGATTCTGTAATTTCGTCTTACCTCGTCCTGTATATTTGAAAATAATGTCTGGTTATAGACTTTTTTATCTAGCTTACTTGTATTTTTTTTTAATTTCTAGCTATTGTAGAATATTGTCTAAACGTTGGTTGTGGCATTTTCTTAATATTTCTCTATTCTTATTGGGATGCTCTGCCACATGTATTCTTCTAAACAATGTCTGAAATCTACAAAATAATACAATTAACCAGTATTTTACTGGAAAATAACCTCTACGCCTGTGACTTTTACGTCAAAGGATCAGTTAGAGGGTGGTTTTGACAAATAATGAATAAGAACAAAAATATAAAAATGACGTATTTTGCTGACGTTTCGGAAAACGAATCTGTTTCCTTTCTCAAAGCGTATTATAATGTTTGTGGGCTGTGTATATTAAATACACAGCTTTAAGAATATATTTGTTATATTCAGTATCCATAGATACTTACTGCTTACACAGAACTGTTGATATATCTAATTGATAGTTTTATTTTAAACAATGTTTGTTAAGTTCTTCTTTTAACATCGGCAGCCAGGTTGTGCAAACATCTACAGAACAATTCGACACGCATTTATCCTCATTCAATAGTATTATAGCCGCTTCTTTAATTTTTCTTTTCTTGCTATCTGTCTCTTTTGTTAAAATTTTTGCCGAGTCCCAGTTTATTCTATGTCCGTTCTATTGTAGAACTCGAGATATCGTAGTTCGACGCACTATTGCCCCACCCTGTATAACACAGACAGTTAAATAGGAAAATCCAGACTAGCACTTGGTTTGGCGGTGGTCAGACTGGTATGAACAACAGAAAATTTAATTGCTCATTTAAAAAACTATGAAATATTTTATAATTTAAAAGACCTAAATGTTCCTTGCGATACATGTTGATCTCATGAACATATTTCTGTTTTCTCTTAAAATTTTTAGTAATAATTAATGATTAATACCTATAGTAAAATACTAACGTTTTATCTTACTTTCGCATTTGTTCTTGATCTATTAAAGTTGCAAGATAAGTATTACTTCTTCTTCTAAGCATGCCATCGTTCTAAATAAATGTTTATAATCAGTGCCACGACCACCGCTTCAAAGTGTTCAAATTCATACGGCCTGACGATCGCCACCGCCTCCGCTTCAGTCTGTGCCTCGTTTTATTGTAAAGTTGCCGCGGTAGCTGCTATAATTTTGGTCAAAGACAAAGGTAGATTCCAACTCACACTATTGCTCTGGCGCTTACTTTCGAGAAATCTGTCACTCTGATGGGCTTCCACCCATTCACAGGGTGAATTCCAATATTTGAATTCCATGGAAAACACGGTGTCTAGAACACATGCAAGTGGTACAATAAAGCTACTTCTGCCATTTGTAGCTTGCATTACCAAGAAATACTTGAGTATGAATCTGGATAAAAGTCAAGACAAATGCTTTCGAGTTTTGAAGAAAAACTGTTTGACTCTCCCTAACATCAGAAGCACACTGACAGCATACTTTGAGAGCTGTTTATTAGGGTGGTCACTTTTAGGGTCGTATACGAACCCACATGTGAGCATTTCTAGTCCAGAAAATTGTGGATATGAATAAAAGATGGTTAAAACTGTCTGGTGAAGTGGAAATCGACAACTTTTCCTACGATATTGTAGGACTGTCATGATATAAAGTGCAGAGCAAAGCAGGATCCTCTTCAACTTTAAACTGCAGGTGTAGAATGTGGGCCTCCCCAGTGCAGTGTGTCAATTTGAAGAATTGCACCAACCTAACCAGACGGATTCTTTGTTTTAAGTGTGAAACAAACTAATGTCATTGGTTTCATAAATGACAGCAGTACATGATAAATATTGTTTTGAATACCAGCGATGCAATGTGTGATTGTTTCCCTCTTTGTTTTCAACCAAGAACACACGGAAGAAGGTGCTTTACATGATTTGATCATAGATGACGTGCTCATAGATAATATGCTCAGAGATGATGCAGAAGATTCTGGTCTTTGATTGGATTGCATAATAACAAATGTTTTAAAATTCTTTTTTAAATTGTACCTTACAATTGTCAGTTGTGTATTAGAACTTTATTATCTAATATCGATATTGAAATCGGTTAAAAATACGTTTGAATTAGTTTTTTGTTTATTTTTACACTAAATCTCAATATTAGGTAATACAGTTGAAATTAACTGGGTGACAATGAAATTCTACTTCGTAATTTTTAACGATCTTTTTTGAAGGCGATTTCTATCGATTTTTTTTTCAAGCTTCTACACAAGTAAAAGAAAATATTCGTCGTTTTGAATATTTTTAACAATAAATTCAAATTCCATTAAAATTGGTAAGTAGCTGTTTTAGGAGTACCTGATGATGAATCTGATGTCAAAAGTTAAGAATTCAAAATAGCGAATACAATACGGCTGCGATAATTACAATATCTGCAGATTTACATGAAATTTGATACATAGTGACTTCAGGATTCTCTGATTACGAGCCTAATATTAAAGCCTAAGTTGTCACAACGATGGATATTTTACTGTGTAGAAGCTAAATAAAAAGGCCACTAAAAAGGGTATTTTTTTTTAAAGTTACTAAAAATTATGAAATAAAATTTCACCATCGCCCAGTTAATTGAACCTTATTACCTAATATTGATATTGAGGTCGGCGTAAAAATCAACAAACAACGAATTCAAACGTATTTTTAACCTACTTCAATATCGATATTAGGTGATAAGGTTTATCTACGATCACTACTGTAAATAGTAAAAAACACACTACCTGCAATCTTGTATCTTACTAGATCTAATAATATCGTTTTAGTAATAATGTTAGTAACAGTATAGGAAACCAAAAAGTAAGTGGCGAAAAATATTAATTATTTCAGGTTGATAATTTGCGAGAGCCACCCTATATAAGCAATCTTGGAGCGTAATATTTAGTCCTCGGGAACGGAAACGAGTTATCTGAAGATTACCCCCTATCGTAGCTTACAGATGAGGTTTTCAGCTACATTGTATTTTCGGGTCGACTTGACATTTTTTAACCATGGGAAGGCAGAGGCAATTGGGAGAGCCGAAACAAAGAACTTTTAACGGGTGAGCCCGAATTGAATTTTGGAAAAAGGGGAAAGGGAATTGGGTAGTTCAGCGGGAGAAGCGGCCAAAGAGGGTCCGCTAAGACGGGGATGGTAAAAATAGTTTTGGGGCATTAGAAAAAGGACGCCGAGCGTCGCACGGTGACGACGCGTTTCTAAGAGGGATATCAAGTTAATTTAAGGGAATATTTTATTTGTTTCTTTTGAGGGCCACGGGAAAGGCCGCGGACACGAGAGTGTTGAACAGTGTTCAATAAAACGAAAGCCGAAAGAAAATCGGGGGGTGAGCTAAGACATAAAGAAAACTTGCGTAGGTTCGTCTAGGGCATATAACTAGAAATTTAACAGCATTAGTCTATTTCCGAGGGAGTCTGGTGAGTTGATTTATTTATAGCTACCTTATAAGTGAGGCTTCCAAAAAGAGGGTGCATTAGGTTTGACCTGGTTTTGTGTTCCCAGTTACCCTAACAGGAGCCACTTACTTTTGCTAATAATTTTTACCTACTTTAAGGAGGGCGATCAATTGTTATTGCAAGGATTTGGTGTATTGTGCTTATTAGCCTTCAGGGGTGGCGACTCTCCCTCGTAACTTCGAGAGCGAGCGTCGTTTCCTCAGAGTTAAATTAGAAGGCAAGATAAAGAAAAAATTGTACGTTAAATAAAGGGGGGTTGAATAGTGGCATGTAATAAGCTGTTTACAAATATAGATTTAGTTTTACTAGGGAAACAGTAATGTCTTATTTTTCAAACATACCCCAGTGGAGCCAATATATTCAGGGAAAATTTCTAAACCGATAAACCTCCCCAAGTCCGCGCTTGTAAGCCGCGGCCGAACTCAGCAGCCTGCGAGGGGTGGTGTTCATTCAGGGCGTTCCTGTGGGCCTTTACTTTAGTACTTCTGAGGTCGGGCGGAAGGGAAACTACCTCGGCCTGGTGGCAGCGGCGTTACCGCCCTTATTATAAAAAAAAATAATAATAAAAACAATACGCCTCCCACCCCAAGGAGAAGATTGAAAACCACGACGGGGTAAGGGAGGGTTTTTGTTACAATCTATGTAAGTTGAATTTTATATATACATAATTCGAGTTGTAAAGCAACCCAGTAAACATTAATGTAACTTTTACCTCTCTGAGAAGTAAGATTAATAGAATATTTTTTATATAAAATATTTTACATAATTTTACATAGTTTTACATAATTTTACGTAAAATAATATCATATTTAAGTCAACATATTAACTTAATTATTTATACACAAGTTTACATATTTGCTACATAATTGTACTTAAAAATGTTTACCTACTTCATTTTACGACATCGAAGTCATGGAACGCGTCAGTGTCACGCAGCACACCAGTGTAAAATGATGTAAAATCTAACGTTTGTGTTTTTTGATCATTTTTGTGAAAAATTGTGGATGATGTCTTTTAATAACTTTGATGCAGAACTGTGAACCATAAAGCATTGTGACTTTTTTAAATATTATTTTATTTGGACGTTTTATTAGTGTAGAGGTTAGGTGCAAACATAAACATGCCCTATTCTTTGCGAATTTGGTGTACATACATACATTGGAGGTGCACTATTTTCCAGTGAATGACCCAAAAGTAAGTTTGTGTTGTATCGTTTTTATAAAGATATTTATTTAAATGAAACGTAATCTTTTTATAGGTTAGAATTATTTCACGGGCAATCGTTATTCTCGACAGACAATTATATCATTACATGGATTTTGTTACACAAAAGCTGAATGGTGGTGCTGTTTCCATATTATTAAGTTCAACTGAACCCAGCGTACGAAGTTGTAATTCAAGGAAACCCAAATCTTAATAGTGACCAAAAGCTTTTGCGAAGTACTATGCATAGGTATGGTTATTGTTTACCGACATCTCATAGCACCTACTTTGTGTTCGTTATTGTATTGTACATATATTTCAAGGTTTTGTATGTGTAAAGTAGGCTAATATTTTCCTGCAATTTTTCTTTTGTCCAAAATTGGCTTCAGCACGTCACGTTTCACTTCTCGTGAAGACACCCCTGTATCTTTTTTATTTGTTGCCGAATTAATTTCAAATTTTTATCAGCCATAAGGTGACTTTATTCAACATATGAATGCCGTCTAAATCTAAAACGCCGGCCTACTGCGATAAAAAGAAAATGTCAATTTTCGAGAAATCATAGTAGGCTTAGAGATAGACAAAAATTTTGTTAACAAAAGTTGTTCGGAATCACTTGATATGTCCCCCTGTAAAATTTTGTGAAAATCGGAATATTTTCAAAAAAAAAATTTTTGTTTCACTTCTCGTGAAGACACCCCTGTATCTTTTTTATTTGTGGCCGGATTAATTTCAAATTTTTATCAGCCATACAAGTCCATAAGGTGACTTTATTCAACATATAAATGCCGTCTAAATCTAAAACGCCGGCCTACTGCGATAAAAAGAAAATATCAATTTTCGAGAAATCATAGTAGGCTTAGAGATAGACAAAAATTTTGTTAACAAAAGTTGTTCGGAATCACTTGATATGTTCCCCTGTAAAATTTTGTGAAAATCGGAATATTTTCAAAAAAAAATTTTTTGTTTCGCTTCTCGTGAAGACACCCCTGTATCTTTTTTATTTGTGGCCGAATTAATTTCAAATTTTTATCAGCCATACAAGTCCATAAGGTGACTTTATTCAACACATAAATGCCGTCTAAATCTAAAACGCCGGCCTACTGTGATAAAAAGAAAATGTTAATTTTCGAGAAATCATAGTAGGCTTAGAGATAGACAAAAATTTTGTTAACAAAAGTAGTTCGGAATCACTTGATATGTCCCCCTGTAATATTTTGTGAAAATCGGAATATTTTCAAAAAAAAAAATTTTGTTTCACTTCTCATGAAGACACCCCTGTATCTTTTTTATTTGTGGCCGAATTAATTTCAAATTTTTATCAGCCAAACAAATCCATAAGGTGACTTTATTCAATACATAAATGCTGTCTAAATCTAAAACCCCTGCCTACTGCGATAAAAATAAAATGTTAATTTTCGAGAAATCATAGTAGGCTTAGAGATAGACAAAAATTTTGTTAACAAAAGTTGTTCAGAATCACTTGATATGTCCCCCTGTAATATTTTGTGAAAATCGGAATATTTTCAAAAAAAAAAATTTTGTTTCACTTCTCATGAAGACACCCCTGTATCTTTTTTATTTGTGGCCGAATTAATTTCAAATTTTTATCAGCCAAACAAATCCATAAGGTGACTTTATTCAATACATAAATGCTGTCTAAATCTAAAACCCCTGCCTACTGCGATAAAAATAAAATGTTAATTTTCGAGAAATCATAGTAGGCTTAGAGATAGACAAAAATTTTGTTAACAAAAGTTGTTCAGAATCACTTGATATGTCCCCCTGTAAAATTTTGTGAAAATCGGAATATTTTCAAAAAAAAATTTTTTGTTTCACTTCTCGTGAAGACACCCCTGTATCTTTTTTATTTGTGGCCGAATTAATTTCAAATTTTTATCAGCCATACAAGTCCATAAGGTGACTTTATTCAACACATAAATGCCGTCTAAATCTAAAACGCCGGCCTACTGTGATAAAAAGAAAATGTTAATTTTCGAGAAATCATAGTAGGCTTAGAGATAGACAAAAATTTTGTTAACAAAAGTAGTTCGGAATCACTTGATATGTCCCCCTGTAAAATTTTGTGAAAATCGGAATATTTTCAAAAAAAAAAATTTTGTTTCACTTCTCGTGAAGACACCCCTGTATCTTTTTTATTTGCGGCCGAATTAATTTCAAATTTTTATCAGCCAAACAAATCCATAAGGTGACTTTATTCAATACATAAATGCCGTCTAAATCTAAAACCCCTGCCTACTGCGATAAAAATAAAATGTTAATTTTCGAGAAATCATAGTAGGCTTAGAGATAGACAAGAATTTTGTTAATAAAAGTTGTTCAGGATCACTTCATATGCCCCTCTGTAAAATTTTATGAAAATCGGAATATTTTCAAAAAAAGAGAACACATAAAGAGAACTTTTTCCAACAAATGAAAGTTGTGAACAAAAATCAGCATTCAATAAAACACTAAAAGGGCTTTTTATTTTTACATATCAAGTTGAATGTAATATCTTTTCTTTTTTTCTTTTTGTTATCTCTCTTCTGGAGGAGTAACTCTCTATCATATCCTTCCTCCTTATCGGCTCAGAAATTTAGGAACATGGACGGTTTTATTGCGTTGAATGTAAAGAGTGCCGTGAAATTAACTGTCAATATGTATTGTTTTATTTATTTCGTCATTGCTTTCATGACAGAAGTGATTGTTGTTATTTTCTGTGGAGTTTGTTAGTTTTTCTTGTTTTAATAATTTTATTCATACTAAAGTTTCCTTATTTCATATCTTTTCTCATAATGGTTAGAATACTTTTAACTACTGATGAAAAAATTGAAATAATAAAGATAGTCGGTGAAAATGTACGGTCTTCAAGAGAAGCAGCAGAAGAATTTAATTTAAGACATCCTCTAAGACAACCAATACACCATGGTACCGTAGCAAGAATATGTCACTTGTTCAATACAACTGGCAATGTGCTTAAACCGAGAGTACATCTTAATCGAAATCACGGAGATGATAATGTTATATTAGCGGCGTTTAACGCCAATCCCACTACCAGTCTTCGAAATATGGCTCGTGACCTTAATTTGTCGGCATCAAAAATTTGGAGATGTTTAAAACGCCATAAGCTACAACCGTTCAAACCAAAATTTTTACATACCTTGGAGGAAGGTGATGAAGAGAGAAGATTAGAATATTGTTTATGGATCCAAGGTAATTATTTAAACAATAGAGACTTCTTGAAGAAAGTAATTTTCACGGACGAGGCAACTTTCTCCACCAACGGGGTAGTGTCATCACAAAACTCTAGGTTCTGGGCAGTAGAAAATCCTGATTGGATAATAAATTGTAAAAGGCAATATTCCCAGAAAGTAAATGTGTGGTGCGGAATTTTTAACGAAACAATAATAGGGCCGTTTTTCTTTTTTCAAAATATAAATGCGTTAAATTTGCTAGAATTTTTAAATAATGATCTTTGGAATGCAATTGTTGATTTTCCTTTGGAACAATTGTATTTTCAACTCGACGGAGCATCTATCCACAATTCCGTAGTAGTGAGAGCATGGATGAATGAACATTTTCCCTAAAGATGGATAGGACGAAATAGCCCTTTAATACATTGGCCACCCAGATCACCTGATCTCACTCCAATGGATTTTTATTTTTGGGGTCACATTAAAAACAAAGTTTATATGACCAGACCTCAAAATATAGAGCAGCTTTGTGAGAGGATAAGGCAAGCATGTTTAGAAGTTACAGCTCAAGAACTGCGAAGAGTTGTAAAAAATAACAGAAAACGGATTGAGAAGTGTATTACACTTGAGGGTGGGTTAGTGGAAAGGGGCGCAATATAATAAATAAGTAAAAAAAACCATTAACTTCTTTTATTTTTGAACTATTCTAACACTGCGGCTTTTGCTTTATCTGTATTTTTTTTTCCGACAATATTATCATTCATTATTAGTAGTCTTCTCTGTAAAAACAACGGCCCTTTTCAGGGCCACCAATTTAATTCAAAAAGAATTCGTTATATGACAGCATCCTACCAACCTACATATTGTTGACAGATGTTAAAACTCATTAAAGTAATTAGATTTTAATTTTAATTATTCTAAGGCCGGCATTTTAGATTTAGACGACATGGGGCGTATGAAGTGATCCTGAACAACTTTCATTAACAAAATTTTTGTCTATCTCTAAGCCTACTATGATTTCTCGAAAATTAACATTTTCTTTTTATCGCAGTAGGCAGGCGTTTTAGATTTAGACGGCATTTATGTGTTGAATAAAGTCACCTTATGGAGTTGTATGGCTGACAAAAATTTGAAATTAATCCGGCCACAAATAAAAAAGATACAGGGGTGTCTTCACGAGAAGTGAAACAAAAATTTTTTTTTTGAAAATATTCCGATTTTCACAAAATTTTACAGGGGGGCATATCAAGTGATTCCGAACAACTTTTGTTAACAAAATTTTTGTCTATCTTTAAGCCTACTATGATTTCTCGAAAATTGACATTTTCTTTTTATCGCAGTAGGCCGGCGTTTTAGATTTAAACGGCATTTATGTATTGAATAAAGTCACTTTATGGACTTGTATGGCTGATAAAAATTTGAAATTAATTCGGCCACAAATAAAAAAGATACAGGGGTGTCTTCACGAGAAGTGAAACAAAAATTTTTTTTTTGAAAATATTCCAATTTTCACAAAATTTTACAGGGGGGCATATCAAGTGATTCCGAACAACTTTTGTTAACAAAATTTTTGTCTATCTCTAAGCCTACTATGATTTCTCGAAAATTGACATTTTCTTTTTATCGCAGTAGGCCGGCGTTTTATATTTAAACGGCATTTATGTATTGAATAAAGTTACTTTATGGACTTGTATGGCTGATAAAAATTTGAAATTAATTCGACCACAAATAAAAAAGATACAGGGGTGTCTTCACGAGAAGTGAAACAAAAAATTATTTTTTGAAAATATTCCGATTTTCACAAAATTTTACAGGGGGGCACATCAAGTGATTCTGAACAACTTTTGTTAACAAAATTTTTGTCTATCTCTAAGCCTACTATGATTTCTCGAAAATTGACATTTTCTTTTTATCGCAGTGGGCCGGCGTTTTAGATTTAGACGGCATTTATGTGTTGAATAAAGTCACCTTATGGACTTGTATGGCTGATAAAAATTTCAAATTAATTCGGCAACAAATAAAAAAGATACAGGGGTGTCTTCACGAGAAGTGAAACACACTGTATATTTCAAGATTTTGTATGTGTAACGTAGGCTAATATTTTCCTGCAATTTTTCTTTTGTCCAAAATTGGCTTCAGCACGTCAAAATACTTCAGAAAAATTAGATCAGAACCTTACGACAAAACCATTGCCCCTTTTTAGGGGATAAAAGGGGTGGTAACCAAAAACTGATAATTTTTTTTTTTAATATCAGAATCGGTTTCAACATGTTAAAAAACAGGATTAGATGGTTCTGATCAAAAGCGCGGCCCTTTTTTTTGTTGTCCTGTGATTAATGATATTACTTGTATCGCCATTAAAAAAATTAATTTGATCACTATAAAACTACGAAGAAAACTAGAATTATCTGAACCTTTATGGTTAATTTTGTTGTAATAAATTAAGACAATTAAGATTTGTCATTATTAACAATATGCTTCTGGTAGAATTAAATCATCTTGGAAAAGGACCCCGCACATTTTCTTATATCAAATGGCTCTCGGTGAATGTAATAGTATAATATAATTTAATATTTATACAAAAAACGCTTAAGAAACAGTAACAAGTTCGAAAATTGAATCGTTGATTGTTTACTTTTCAGTGGCGTTAATTAACAATTTGTTTATATGACTGTTAAAGAAACTACTTTTATCATGGGATTCTCACAAGATTGATGCATTCGTCTACAACATACGCATGAAAAAAGTACTGCTTTTCACACTTGTTGCATAAATAAGTAGGTATTTTAAAATTATTTTAAACAATTTTTTGGCAATTATTTAACAAATGCATTTTCTTCACGCTTCACGGCTCAATTGGCGTAGAAAACCCCGTTTTTTTAAATTGTTTCTTTTTTGTGATCTTTTGAAGCATTCTGATAATTTTTAATTGTTTAATTCTGAGAAAAAAAATTCTTTATAAAAAATTTAAAATGATTTTAAATAGTTTAAAAAAAATTGTGTTTACACCACTGAAGAGTAGGAGAAAAATCTACATTCTAAAACAAATTGTTCTATGACTTGATGCACTTAAACAGTCAACGGTTCAATTTTCGACTTTGTTATTGTTTTTTTGGCGTTGTTATAAACATTTCCACTTGAAATTTGGTGTGATGATTTAATGGGCTTATTTAGCATATTTTTTTATTACATTTTGCAAAAAAATCTCTTAATTTTAGAGCGAAATTCAAATAAACAGGATATTCTAAGATCTCTAGAGGCTTTAAAATGAATCAAGAATATAGACGCTGCGTGAAGTCATT
Organism: Rutpela maculata; assembly: GCA_936432065.2. NCBI lineage: Eukaryota > Metazoa > Arthropoda > Insecta > Coleoptera > Cerambycidae > Rutpela > Rutpela maculata. Next base: position 57,735,586 of record OW386293.2, read on the forward strand.
CACTCCTAGTTGCATTTTCATTCCCCTTTTTTTCGGCAGTTATATGCTGCATACTCTTATGTAGAAATACTCCAATAGTCCCCAAATCACCATCTCTGGCAGATTAGACAAATCTGATTTTAAATAGCTGGGTTTTAACAGTGTAAACTCAACTTTGAGGCAGACTTTCGGAATGAATGACAGCACTTTGAGCACATCGGTTCATGTTTAAAGCAGTATATTTCTGAAACTTATCGGATCGACCTCAAATTTTCCATTCCATTGGAAGCGTGTTTTCGTAAAGTTTTGTTAAAATATATACATTATTATTTAAGCTATCATAAATTGTTTAATAACTTAACAAATTGATCAAAATAGTTTGCATCTAGTTTTCTTCACAATTTAGTAAAGGAATACAAGCTATATAACCAGATTTACTACACTATACAGGGTGCGCCATTTAAAATTCCCCAGACTTTTTTATTTTCGAAGCGATGACCATGTTGGGTACATCAACTTGTAGACATTTTTAAAGCCTTTAAATATCCATACAGAGTGATTAATTTTTTTTTTTTTTGAATGGTTAAGAAATTAAACTTAATATTTTTGAATATTTTTTTACCTCACCCTGTACATGGACTGTGTTATTGTTTTCTTATAAAGGTTTCAATTAGCTTCAATTTATGTTATTAAAATAAAAAAAACTTAAAAAATAAAAAAATTGCAATTTCCTACTTAGTACTTACATTTTAATGTAAGTTAGTTTTTAAAAATATTTTTTTTATTTTTTGTTACTGTTTTATTACACTGAATATTGTTTGTGTTATGTCTTTTACAGATAAAGCATAAAATTATTATTTACATTCCTTTCAAAGTAATTTAAAAAAAAATCAGTTTGTAGTGTTTTTAATTCCTTTCTCTAAAACCAAAAAGAATTTCGAATATGACGTAATAATATAAATTGAAGTTAATTAAAACCTTTATAAGAAAACATTAACGCAGTTCATGTACAGGGTGACGTAAAAAAATATTCAAGGAAATTAAGATTTCTTTCTTAACAATTTTTTTCAAAAAAATTTTTTTTTAAATGCTTTAAAAATATCTATAATCTGATGTGCCTTAAAAAATGAGAAAATTACAAGCCTGGGGAGTTTTAAATGGTGCATCCCGTATATGAAATAGACTAATATTTCAATTCTTTTCACAGGTTGTGTAACTGATATCCAAGTAGCAAATGTCAGAGTGACGAAGACTGACCAAATAACGAGTACAATCAGAAACGACCCGAGAAATGCTTAACACTTATTGTAGATACTTAGTTAACTTGAATATAGATTAGTTACACAAAAGACACTAGTATTAATCTCTCCTAAATCAACAGTTAATAAAATAAATTAAGTGAATTTGAGCCTTACTAGCAATGCAAGGCAAGGTAGGTAGGTGGGTATACATCATTGGAGAAGAAAAAATATCGTATAGCTGCTTTCTAAAGAACATATAGATGACAACGTCGAGGACAACGCCTGATGCCTGGTTTACCTACTGGGATATGCAGAGATTAGGATGGAATTGAAACTTTGTTGATACTAATTAACTTAGTTTAAACTGTCATTCAATTCGAGAATCTTTCCTAAGCTAATATATGTTGACAAATCAGACAACCATATCTTGCATTATATACTTTTTATCTCTTTTTGATGTAGCACGTATTTGTTTTGTATACCTACCATAATGTTCAAAATAGCACCCTGTAGTACTTTTTAAATATTGATACTAGAGAACTGGATTCTTGGAGTTAAATATATGAATATAAATTCCTCACGAATTGTCCAGAAAAATTGATATTCTTTAGGAAATTACTGGAGGAGACATCAACTTTTATTTTTAAGTAGAATACCTCTGAACATTTTTAGAAAGTTAGATAGTTTTATATTTTAAATATAACCATTTTTTACAAAAAAAATTTTCATTCAAGCTATAAAACTACTCGGCTCTCTAAATAAGGTATCCGACTTAAAAATAAAACTTGGTGTCAACTTCGGTAATTTTCTAAAGAAATATATTTTTCTGTATAACTTATAAGGAACTTTATTCATATATCTAACTTTTAAAATCCAATTGTGTAGTATCAATATTTAAAAAGTGCTGGGATATGCTATTTTGAACATACGGTAGGTAGATAAAATATATACATGCTACATCATAAAGAGACAAAAAGTATATAAGTTACGTAGCGTAAGGTCACTATCAAGTGGTTGAATATACATATATGCTACATCATAAAGAGATAAAATTAGTTACGTATGCTTTGCACAGGCCAGTAGCTAGGGGGGGGAGGGGCAGGACGGGCGACGCCCGTCCTGGAGTAAGTTTCGCCCGACCTACGGCGATCGCAAGGGGGGGGGGGGCAATTGCAACTATCTTCAATATTTTTAAAGATTTTGAAAAAGATTGGGTAGAAATTTTTTTTTTTGTTTCTAGCCCCACCGCTCATGAAAAATGTTTTCGGACTAAAAAGTTTTTTTAAAGATTTCTCACCCCCGCTCATCAAAAAATTTTTTTCGGACTAAAAAAGTTTTTTAGGATTTCTCCATCCGCTTATCAAAAATTTTTTTATGCACATGTTGCTGACATTTCGCAGAGTATGCACATAGATTATGCGTCACATTTTACATAGCACGTTACTTCTGCGAAATTTAGTTTACGTAGCATTTACGTATATGCTATATATTTATGTTTGCTGGGAATTTCGCACTCATGGAAATACGCACTCGCCGCTACGCGGCATCGTGCGTAGCTTTTCCATTTGTGCGTAATATGCTTCTTACAACACTCATTACGTAATATACTATTAATTAACTGGGCGGCGACGGTGAAGTTTTATTTAAAATATTATGAAGTCGGTGAAAACACTTGAATACTCGTAAAATATGTCAGCCCAAAAATAATATAAAGAAACACTATTATATTATAATTATTACACGGTGGTCATCTTGGTCGCCATATTGGATATTTTGTCTAATGGACAAACGGCAACGTTTAGAGTCTTTTTTAAAATTGAGTACCTCTAAAAACGTAATTATACTCTTAACTTTAATATATTGAAATAATTACCGACACGGTAGCTCAGTCGGCTAAAAAGTATTGTGTGACGAATATGCTCGTTGCGCTGTCTATCGTGTATTGCAGTAGAGCCCCAGCCCCGGCACTGTCAATGTCGATGAAATGCATGTCTGCGTTTTCCAAATGCAACCAATAAGACCCGAACAGCCTTGGCATTGCATCTGGGGTTTGTCTACTATACAGGGTGGACCATTTTAATATATTATTGCAAATATCTCGTCGTGTATGCCACCAATTAAGAAATGACCTCTACAAAAGTTGCTGGGTTCTAAGGGGGCCATCTGTTTCTGTGTTCGGGCACCGGATCCGTGACCTTGGTGAAGCTCTGTGATACCCAACTTTGTTAAATGGAAACCCCTATTTTTTATTGCAGAATCTAATTTTACGGAAAAAATACGTTCAAATATGATCTTCAAAAATTTTTTTCCAGTGGGTCTTACTCGGGCCCAATACCGATTGAAATCACAAGAACCCAATTATCTCGCCGATTAAGCTAACAATTGAAAAATGAGATAAATAAAAGTTGAAGGATTCGATTGGGGTCATCTAATGCTATGGTTCAGTACCCGGTCCGGGCTCTTGATACGGCCCAGACCCTGGGCCCCCCAACTTGTTTTTTTTAATGTAAATATCAATTTTTTTATTGCAGATTTGCATTCTACGGAAAAAAATACGTTCAAATATGATTTTCAAAAATGGGGCCTTACAAATTGGGCCCGAGTAATGCCCACTGGAAAAAATTTTTGAAAATCATATTTGAGCGTATTTTTTTCGGTAGAATGCAAATCTGCAATAAAAATTTGATATTTACATTAAAAAAAAAGTTGGGGGCCCCAGGGCCGTATCAAGGGTTTGGACCGGGTACTGAATCATAGCATCGAATCCTACAACTTTTATTTATCTCATTTTTCAATTGTTAGCTTAACCGGCGAGATAATTGGGTTGTTGTGATTTCAATTGTTGTATTGGGCCCGAGTAAAGACCACTGGAAAAAAATTTTGAAGATCATATTTGAACGTATTTTTCCCGTAGAATTAGATTCTGCAATAAAAAATATAAAAAACAAAGTTGGGTATCACAGGGCCTCACCAAGGTCACAGACCCGATGCCCGACCACAGATGCCCCCCTTAGAACCCAACAACTTTTGTAGAGGTCATTTCTTAATTGGTGGCTTACACGACGAGATATTTGCAATAATAGATTAAAATCGTCCACCCTGTATGGTGTGTTTGATGAAATTAATTTAATTTTTACGGCGGCTACTTTGGGACACATGATCGTCATTTTGTTGAGGGATGGATTTCAGGCTGCCCCTCTTCTTAAACGTTGACAACGGGTGTTGGTATGCTGTATATGGCAAGGTTGGTGTTCTCCCCATAAAGTGCAGCTTTTTTCTTACTTACCAGTATGTTAATCGTGATCGTAGAGAGTTTGGTTTGCATCTTTTTCATGAAAGAAGGTCCCTTAATATACGTACAAATATTTTGCATGATGTTACCTTGGTCCAAAGGAGTAATACATTTTCATCACATTTTTCGTCACATGCAGAGTTAACTTTTATTATAAATTTACTTTAAAACTGGACAAATGGAACACATCAACGATATAGTCTATAGCTAAATAGCGCACCATCGGATAATACTGAATAATACTGATAATTTAAATCGATTATGCGGCACTTATCTGGCGTTTCTTTAAGGCTTTTATCTTTCAATATCCATGCAATTAACAAAATAAAAAGATACGCATGACAAATTTGCAAATTTTACAGATTTAAAAATTTGCACGTTCCGAGGGGCAGTATGATAACACAGTGTAAATTTTAATCATAAACACAAATTATGTATTGAATAAATAAATAATAATAATATAGAACTTTATTACATGCCCTTTTTATCTTTAATTTCAGCGAGAATATACAAAATAGGCACCACCGCTTTGCCGCTTTTTAAAGTTTTTTTTGGATATATCTCAAAATAAGTTAATCCCATTGAAATCTACTATATAAATGGAAGGTCAATATCCATATCAATTTTTACGTGAAATGGAATGTTTAGTAGTGACGTCAAATATTAGGCAACCAACAATACAAGTGGGATAACGAAATTTACAGTTATTATTTTCGCTCTTATGCACCTTGCTATTAAGGATGACAAAAATTGCCGTTAACAACTTTGTGTTATTACTCAATTATATTTATCTAAGACAATTCAATTCATAGGCCATGTACCCAAGATACGTTAGATTCGTTCTACATATAATTTACTCAATTAAATTAATATATGTTTTAACCAAATAAAATTAGAGACGCTGATCAACAGCCATATTGTTCACCCTTAAATGTATAGTACATAAGGCTCAAAATCTTTAGCAACACACACTTGTATTGTTGGTTGCCTAGAATCTGACGTCACACTAAACGGGTCTATTGAACCTCGCGCAAGTATGGCGACCATCAGGCGGAGCGCAATCGCACTACAAAATACGCCAGAGCTGGTCTTATTGTTACTGCAACTGTTTAAAACCCGGGACTATGCCCCGATTCTTGCAACATAGTACTGTCGTGAGCAAACAAAAAATAGGACAACTATTTTTTTAACCTCCCCACAATAAAATTGTGGGAGGTTACTACAATTAGTCCAAAATCGAAAATTGAGATAACATCAAATCTTTACGTTTTGAGGTCCCGGGAACCCAAAAAAATTGTTTTTGAAAAATGTCTGTGTGTATGTGTGTGTGTGTGTGTGTGTATGTTAGCACGATAGCGGCGAAGCTACTAAACGGATTTGGATGAAACTTTGCATGAGGGTTTCTTTAGTGCTCCAGAAGATCTGAAAAGGTTTTGGTTGAGATCGGATTACGTTTAGTGCCGTTTTGGCACAACAAGTTGTTTATTTTATGATTACTTACAATTTGTAATTGAACCATTGAAAAGCAGTAAAAATTCCGATTTCAACGATATACACACTTGCACTTTTTCGAATTGGTTTCCGTGAAAAAAATTAAAAAACAAAAATTTCACTTGTTTTGTCCTCAAAGCAGTGCAATGTACAGGGTGATATTCTAATAATGACAGAGGTGTTCAGTGATTTCGGCTGATAACTCGGGAACGGTTGAAGATATCGAACTGAAATTTGAAACGTAGGTATAAATATTGTAGACGGACGGATTACGGTGAATTAATAATACATCTACGTCACATGACGTCACAAATAAGAAAAATTCTTAGAAACTGGTGCAGATATCGACTTTATTGGAAACATCCAATTAAAGTTTGAAACGTAGGTGGAAATATTGTAGATGGATGGAATACGAGTGAATTAAAAATACACCTACGTTCTGATGACGTCGTAAAAGCATAAAATTCTTATAACAGGCGAACTGATGATATCAAAAAAATATTTCTACAAGACGAGTCACGAAATTTTTTTTTAATTTGCAAGAAATATCAACTTTTCGGAGAAATGTCACTTTTCAGAAAAATGTCAGATTTTTAAAAAATGTCAAATTTTCGGAGAAATGTCACTTTTCAGAAAAATGTCAAATTTTCGAAAAAATGTTAAATTTTCAGGGAAATGTCACTTTTCAGAAATATGTCAAATTTTCAGAAAAATGTCAAATTTTCGAAAAAACGTCAAATTTTCGAAGAAATGTCACCTTTCAGAAAAATGCCAAATGATTGAAAATTGTCAAATTTTCGGAGTAATGTCACTTCAGAAAAATGTCAAATTTCCGAAAAAATGTCAAATTTTCAGAGATATGTAACTTTTCAGAAAAATGTCAAAAATTCAGGAAAATGTCAAAAATTCAGGAAAATGTCAAATTTTCGAAAAAATGTCACTTCAGAAAAATGTCACTTTTCAGAAATGTCAAATTTTCAGAAAAATATCACTTTTCAGAAAAATGTCAAATTTTCGAAAAAATGTCAAATTTTCAGAGAAATGTCACTTTTGGGAAAAATGTCAAAAATTCAGGAAAATGTCAAATTTTCGAAAAAATGTCACTTTTCAGAAAAATGTCAAATTTTCGAAAAAACGTCAAATTTTCGAAGAAATGTCACCTTTCAAAAAAATGCCAAATGTTTGAAAATTGTCAAATTTTCGGAGTAATGTCACTTCAGAAAAATGTCAAATTTTCGAAAAAATGTCAAATTTTCAGAGAAGTGTCACTTCAGAAAAATGTCAAAAATTCAGGAAAATGTCAAATTTTCGGAAAAATGTCACTTTTCAGAAAAATGTCAAATTTTCGAAGAAATGTCATCTTTCAGAAAAATGTCACCTTTCAGATAAATGTCAAATGTTTGAAAATTGTCAAATTTTCGCAGTAATGTCACTTCAGAGAAATGTCAAATTTTCGAAAAAATGTCAGTTTCGGAGAAATGTCACTTCAGAAAAATGTCAAATTTTCGGAAAAATATTACTTTTCAGAAAAATGTCAAATTTTATTAAATGGACTCAAAGGAAAATTCCCAAAAAATACTACGGGTCCATTTGTGGTATAAGTTCTCTGCTAGTGTGTTAAAGCGTGCAAACTGTATGCTGAGTATTTTTGACGTGTCAAGTGCATCGAGAGATTACAAGTTTTTTCGACGTTTATAAAGCCCACGGATGGTGCGAGAGGCCATCCTGAACCGCTTACAAGCCCTACAAGTGTAAGCAACCCCACCGGAACGCTTTCGGTGAGTTTTTTCCAATAAAACTTTAAAAGTGACAGTGACATATTTTAAAAACTATTTCTGCTACTTCCGGCATCCCGCCGGAAATTCTTCCGGCAACATAACCTAAAAACAGTACTACATAACCTAAAAACAATTTAAGACATTGGTACCAACCTAAACATTTTTCAAAAACCAAAGTCCCCAGAGAAACATTGGAACCAAAAATTTGACTGCTATCACTTCCCCGACCGATTTAGTGAAAAATTGGTCAAGGCTAAAAGATAAAACAAAATATACCAACTCAAACTTAAACGATCCACCATGAACACTACCCTGGCTAAATCTGGCAGGGAAGCTGTCCACCAAGAGTTATATGGTTTTTTCCAAAGATGGCCATCCCTGCCATCCATCCCATTACCAACGAACAGGTTTTTTCGTTTAGTTGCTTCCCGTATCAATAATCAAAATTATTAAGTGCTCTTGCCTATGAACGTTTTTATAGAATTGTGTTTATTTTTATATTCATTTTAGGTCCATGTGGACACATTATAATTTTAACCTAGTCTTTAAGCCTGCCTACAGAAGACAGGAGCTACTTTTCTATTTTTCTCCAAGCCAAACCGGACCTACCCCGTCCAGCCTCACACTCGCCACGGCGGTGTTCACCGTGGTTGTCTGGCTGGCCCCGGGCTAGGATCCGATGAAGCCATATATTTGTATTAAAAACATTGAATAAAATGTTAATGTTGTGCAGACTATAAATTTAACACTCAAGTTCTTAGGTCCAAATCCCACCGAACGAAAGACTTTTTTCTGATTTAATACGAAAAAAATATTCCAACTTAATAAATATAATTAAATGAGATCTTTCATATTGTTTAGTGCTCTTTTCGGCTTCAAAGATTCACCGGGTGGGGAGGTTCCAGCCGCTTCCAGTAGCTGCCGAATTTTTATTGCAGAATCTAATTCTACGGAAAAAATACGTTCAAATATGATCTTCAAAAATTTTTTTCCAGTGGGTCTTACTCGGGCCCAATACCAACAATTGAAATCACAAGAACCCAATTATCTCGCCGATTAAGCTAACAATTGAAAAATGAGATAAATAAAAGTTGAAGGATTCGATTGGGGTCATCTAATGCTATGGTTCAGTACCCGGTCCGGGCTCTTGATACGGCCCAGACCCTGGGCCCCCCAACTTGTTTTTTTTAATGTAAATATCAATTTTTTTATTGCAGATTTGCATTCTACGGAAAAAAATACGTTCAAATATGATTTTCAAAAATGGGGCCTTACAAATTGGGCCCGAGTAATGCCCACTGGAAAAAATTTTTGAAAATCATATTTGAGCGTATTTTTTTCGGTAGAATGCAAATCTGCAATAAAAATTTGATATTTACAATAAAAAAAAAGTTGGGGGCCCCAGGGCCGTAATCAAGGGTCCGGACCGAGTACTGAATCGCATCGAATCCTACAACTTTTATTTATCTCATTTTTCAATTGTTAGCTTAACCGGCGAGATAATTGGGTTCTTGTGATTTCAATTGTTGGATTGGGCCCGAGTAAGGCCCACTGGAAAAAAATTTTGAAGATCATATTTGAACGTATTTTTCCCGTAGAATTAGATTCTGCAATAAAAAATATAAAAAACAAAGTTGGGTATCACAGGGCCTCACCAAGGTCACAGACCCGATGCCCGACCACAGATGCCCCCCTTAGAACCCAACAACTTTTGTAGAGGTCATTTCTTAATTGGTGGCTTACACGACGAGATATTTGCAATAATAGATTAAAATGGTCCACCCTGTATGGTGTGTGATGAAATTAATTTAATTTTTACGGCGGCTACTTTGGGACACATGATCGTCATTTTGTTGAGGGATGGATTTCAGGCTGCCCCTCTTCTTAAACGTTGACAACGGGTGTTGGTATGCTGTATATGGCAAGGTTGGTGTTCTCCCCATAAAGTGCAGCTTTTTTCTTACTTACCAGTATGTTAATCGTGATCGTAGAGAGTTTGGTTTGCATCTTTTTCGTGAAAGAAGGTCCCTTAATATACGTACAAATATTTTGCACGATGTTACCTTGGTCCAAATGAGTAATACATTTTCATCACATTTTTCGTCACATGCAGAGTTAACTTTTATTATAAATTTACTTTAAAACTGGACAAATGGAACACATCAACGATATAGTCTATAGCTAAATAGCGCACCATCGGATAATACTGAATAATACTGATAATTGAAATCGATTATGCGGCACTTATCTGGCGTTTCTTTAAGGCTTTTATCTTTCAATATCCATGCAATTAACAAAATAAAAAGATACGCATGACAAATTTGCAAATTTTACAGATTTAAAAATTTGCACGTTCCGAGGGGCAGTATGATAACACAGTGTAAATTTTAATCATAAACACAAATTATGTATTGAATAAATAAATAATAATAATATAGAACTTTATTACATGCCCTTTTTATCTTTAATTTCAGCGAGAATATACAAAATAGGCACCACCGCTTTGCCGCTTTTTAAAGTTTTTTTTGGATATATCTCTACTATATAAATGGAAGGTCAATATCCATATCAATTTTTACGTGAAATGGAATGTTTAGTAGTGACGTCAAATATTAGGCAACCAACAATACAAGTGGGATAACGAAATTTACAGTTATTATTTTCGCTCTTATGCACCTTGCTATTAAGGATGACAAAAATTGCCGTTAACAACTTTGTGTTATTACTCAATTATATTTATCTAAGACAATTCAATTCATAGGCCATATACCCAAGATACGTTAGATTCGTTCTACATATAATTTACTCAATTAAATTAATATATGTTTTAACCAAATAAAATTAGAGACGCTGATCAACAGCCATATTGTTCGCCCTTAAATGTATAGTACATAAGGCTCAAAATCTTTAGCAACACACACTTGTATTGTTGGTTGCCTAGAATCTGACGTCACACTAAACGGGTCCATTGAACCTCGCGCAAGTATGGCGACCATCAGGCGGAGCGCAATCGCACTACAAAATACGCCAGAGCTGGTCTTATTGTTACTGCAACTGTTTAAAACCCGGGACTATGCCCCGATTCTTGCAACATAGTACTGTCGTGAGCAAACAAAAAATAGGACAACTATTTTTTTTTAATGTAAATCTGTCTCTATTTGCACACTTGCAATGAATTTTGACAAATAACTGACAATGTCACAAAAATTGAAGTTAGCAGAAATATGTTATAAGACTTGTCCCATTTTTTTGCACACGGCAGTACCATACAAGATTGTACCATATTGTCTCAATTAACTGTTTATAACAGTCACAAAATATTACACAAGAAAATCAATTTATAATAACTTTACACAAACGACAGAAATAAACAAAGAATAAAATGAGTGACACCAACTCTGAAAATTTCATCTAATCCAAGACTTATGCTACGGAAACAAATAAAACAGAATTGCGTCAGGGCATAAAACTTCCCGTATAGTAGACAGCCGTTTGGTTCAAGCACAGACATCAATTTCTCTTCTGCGTCGACGCATGGCTTAGACTTTTTGAATCCGTAGGTAATTGCCGTATTTTGTTCACGCGCATGTACCTATATAGCCTTCCATTTATATAGTAGAGTTCAGTGGTTAATCCTGGAAAGTTGGGACTTATATGTAAAATTTTAGGGATTTGCCTCTACACTGCAGGATTTTTATAGGCGTTAGATGTCGATTAATACCTTTTTTAAAAACTCAAAAAAGTGGCAAAGTTATCCGTAGAATGGAGAAACTGGCCTTCGCATTTAATTCGCATATAACGACAAAATTCACCAGATTTTATGATTCCACTGCATCTTACATAGGATTTCCTTGGATAGTGTCGAAAAAAACCTTCAAAAATAAAATATTTATAGCATGTTTTCATATAACGTTTATTAGAAACAATGTAACAGAATGTAATAAGCATTTACATAAAATAAAATTTTGATGGGATTTTCAATAAAATAAAAAACAAACAAAAATTCACAAAAACCAAAAAAGGTAGACTGTAAAGCATCTCTCGAATTTGATCTTCGAGATTTACCGGTAGAATTTTAATTATATACATAATAATTTAAACGGCTTTATTCAATTTATTTCAAAATAGTTTTCAAAAATATAATTAAACTTAATTAGAAGAATATTAAAATAGTCTCAATTTCAATATTCATTTCTGTTCTTAAACAGGTAGAAGGTAGGTATCACAAGAAATTTTGTACCAACTGGTATCTATAAAAAAATATTTAAATAAATATCCTCGTAAATAAACCATCTACGCCTATGACAATTCGTCATGCTTTGTACGATAAAACCAGTATTAATAGTCATTTTTTTGTTTGGACGATAGTATTTAAAAATCAAACAAAATGTCAAAATATTTTCATCGAATGAATACCTCTTTTAATAATAGGAAAATTCAAGGGTATTTCTCCTAATTATCCTATATAAAGCATCATTATTTTCAATGCGATATCTTACATAACATTAATATCCAATTTATACCCACCTCAGAGTGTGTTGTATCTTTATTGCTTACCATATATTGATATAGTATTGTTGCTACTGGGGAACTAGTAGAAACACAGCGATAAACATCGTTAAAAAGGTATGTTTTTATTTAGTGGAATAAAAAACTTGATAATGTTGAGTGCGACTTCATTGTTATACCAATAGGTTTGTTGTGAAGCGGTACTTATTAAACTAATTCCACATTTATTTGTTAGTGATTTGAAATCTAATGATGGAAGGACGTAATTGAAGGTAAATATAATTTTTTTTTATTTCAACCAAGAACTTAATTATATGTCCAAATATTTGATATAACTGTTGGACTTGTGAATTAAGAATATTTAATAACCGGAAACTTGTGTACTTGATGCCAGATTTTTTATCTAGATGTGATGATGTAAAGACTAGATAAATACGTATAGGTATAATACGTTCTGTTATTCTCTCACATTCTCTATTCAAATGAAGGTAATTTTTATGCGTGACATGAATTTCAATATCCTGTAATATTAGTTTGATTTGCAATATGCAACATGAATTGGGTAGGTACCTGTCGCGTAAAGCAATGTTCTTCAAATAATTACAAAATAAATGAAAGTAAAAAGGAAAGAAAGATAAACCTACCTACTTAAAAATAATCCGAATTCTAGTGCAAATAAGACCCTAAAAGTGTATTGTATATGCATAGAAGTGATTGTTAATATGTTTAAATTATAGGATACAACAACCGCAACTCAATTTTCTTATACTTCTGTGAGATTTAAATAAGAAAAATGGGACGAGGTGGCTACCACTCTAGTAGAGCAGAATTTTTGTCCGATGAAGCGATTCTAAAATATAATAGAAATGGAGGATGTTTTGTAACTACCAAAACAGCTATAGCATTTGTAATATTTGCTCTAGCATCTTTGCTTACTGTTGTACTTCTCATGTATTTTTATGGACCCAATAGACAAGAACAGAGGGTGAGTGGCACATTTCATTAGTAATAATAGGCATGTTGACAAAAAAAGTAATACATATTGATATTAGTTAAAATCTTACAGCCCTTCTAACCAATAATATTAGAAATTTATTTGAAAAAAGCATGAATCCTAATTATAATAGCGGTCATAGAAATCTCACCTCGTTTGAATAAACGCTTTCTGATTGGGTGTCGTCACTAGCGTGCTGGCTTAGTTGGCGCTACTTTTATGTATTGCGCCATTAGAACGAAGCTGGATTCACAGTATCTTTATTATTTAGTACGTGGTGGTGTTTATTAAAGTTTATCGTAATATTAACAAATATGGAAGAAGGTTTCCAGAAAGAGGATTCGCAGATAATTTGCCGAATGCAGAAGTAATTACGAAATCTGATTTTCTAGCATCAAACAGTAATTTCAACCAGTTCCAATCCGGTGGTGTAGAACCTAGTTGATATTATTTATTTGTCATCTTTATAATGTCAATTGGTTATTTTCTAAAGCTTATAAATGATATATTTTATAATTTTACAAAGAATCGTCAACAAATAGCAGTTATGAAACACATTAAATATAATACATAAGTACTTATGTAGACGACTTTTACGTGATTAAAAAATAAGTCGCGGAAAAGGCACTCCCCATTTATATCTAAAACATTGAAGATATTTTTTATTTGTGACTATACTGTACTAAATCCATAAAAGAAGTATAGCTATAAATGCACACGTGATGAGTGCGTGAAACGAATTCTATTGGTGTTTACATTTGGAGAGGATGTAATTCAAAATAAGTTTTACAAAGGTTTATCAAATCAACGTCACTCTGTTACATGTACCGCTTGACACTTTCGACAGTTGAGTTCATCACTATCCTTCTTTTACTTATTTAGTATAGTGTCTCTATACGATGATAAAATTGTGGAATTTTATTTTCGATTACGGTTCATAAATATTCGAATCAAGAAAACATTAAAATTAAAAAAACCGCTACCTAAGGAATCACTACTTCCACATCTAGACTTCTTAGATGTCTATTAAACGAAAAAATTGTTGATATATTTGCACTTTACTATGTGGAAAAATTGTTCATAGAACTTTACTGATATAATATTTGAAATTGTCTACCCCAAAAACACATAAAACGATATGGCATACCGTGTGGCACATGGCAGTAGAGGGGAAGCTGATGTTAAAAAACGTTTGAGGCCTTTGGTTCTTTTTACTCTCTTTAATAATGAGGTGGGGGTGGTAGAGGAGGTGGCTGATGCCAAACAAAATTTTGAGGCCTTTGGTTCTTGTAAATACGCAATGCAATTTTATTTCTCTTTTACCTCCTTTAATAATGGGAGGGGGGTGGAGGTAGTAATGGGGCTTATAGCGGGGATGGCGGGGGTGGCTGAGGCCAAAAAAAATTTGAGACCTTGACCTCCCGTACATATACTATTTTATTGACTCTTACTTGCTTGCTTTACCTAGTTACCCCATTTACCTTCAACCCTTCAAGGGAAGAAGATCAGAATATAATCTAGTTCCAGGACTCGTTGTAATACCTAAGTGTACTAAATTTTCAGTCAATATCATAAACGGTTCCAGAGTAACTATGCGAACAAAAATTGAAGTTACAGACTCTAGAAACAGACGAAATTCTTTTTTGCTCAAAATTAAAATCCCGACGTTTCATGACATTCTAAGGCCATTTGAAGGATTTTTTTTTTACTATAGTTCCATTCTACTTCGTGGATGTACAAGTTGTTCATATTTTTTTTTAATATTATGTTGTTATACTAGCTGTATCTGCAGCTACGCTCGCGTGTATCCCTTGCCATCTCCTCCACTATCTACCACCATTCCACTTTTACCTGCATTCGATCATCCTCCCACTATTTTTCAACCACCTGTCGATCATCTTTTCACAACTTCCTACCACCTTTCCGTCATCTTCTCATCATCCCGGTACCTTCCCACCGCTTCCTAACGGTTTTTTGTCAATTGCGATGCTATGAATGAACATTTTTTTAATAATATAACCACAAAGCCCTAAAGTTATGAATTGACAATATTAGTGAATACTTATATCATTCTAGGATACGTATTGGAATATTTTATTTAGTATACAGGGTGTTTCATTGGGAACGGACCAGCCGGTGCAGGGTGATAGAGGACATCAATACGCATCGATTTGACCCCCATGTATGTTATGCAAAATTTGTTAGCTTAGGCGTTATTTAGGATTTCGTGTATTTTTAGTTAAACTCCGGGTTTTCCCACAAATTTCGTAATTCTGGCTTAATTAGTAATAACGTCATGATTTTTTTTAACGTAATCCACTAGGGGGTCCTTGGAACCAAAACTATTTGAACAAAAAAAAGATCTTTTTAACATTTTATTAAAACAAAAATCATCTGCACTGCGACTAATAACAACTTATAACATAACAGTTTGTCTCACCATTCCACAGTGGGCCAGAATCCGAAAAAGCTGGCTAAAATCCAAAATTCGAAAGAGGTTTAATTGTATTCAAAGTAATATTTTTGTAGTCAGAAATGTTCAGTTCATTACGTACCGCAAATTCCAACCGTATTGTTGCTCATTTTTAACCTGATACACCCTAAGAAATACAACGTTCTGTTAGCGTACAGTTGTGTGTGCCACATTCGAACGTACTATTCGATATTCCTGTAATTTGTGTAATTTCAACAAAAACATAGTCAAATTTTGTGAAATGTGATACATTCGGTCATAAAATTGTGTTAAACGGGGTTCTACAAAGATAAAGAAATAAAAAATTAACGGGTACCTTTTGTTTGAGCTACAAAAAAAGCGCAACATGTTCCAAGCATGATTATTTTACTGGTCGACTTCTTATAGTTTTTTCAAATTATAGTACAAAATTTAAAACCCGGTTCATCCCGGTTTGGAAGTAATGAGTAATAATTTGGTCAAGTACGAGGTCTTAAATTGAAAATATACGTACGACACGACGACGGGCCCTCGCTCGGTAACTGCTTCGAATTATTTTAATTTTAAAATATAAAAAAATTTAAAAATTGGCTGCCACTATTGTTTTTGTGATCGTTTTTCTGACACGGTGCAAAATACAGCGACGCGTTAACTTTAGTACATCCGTATTTCTTTTCCTAATTTCTCTATTTTCTTTGTTGTTTTAGCATAAAAATTCCATTTAAACGTAACAATTTATAATATTTATGTGTTATAAACAATTTTTGAAAAAATGAAAGCATTTTGTTATGACAAAAATAATTATTGAAAAATTATTTATTTTTGGGTTGGAATTTATAAAATGCCTAAAAGTATGTAAAATTGAATTTATATTAATTAGCTAATTTAATTTTTTAAATTTGAATTGAAATTCGTAATCTGCGACCTCGAAAACCCCAGAATATCAATTTTCAATTAAAATGATTGACTTTTCTCAAATGTTTGTCTCCATATTGGAGCCACCATTTTGCTTTTGAAAAACTATTACCAAATTCGTAATCAGCGGCCTCGAAAACCCCCAAATACCAATTTCCAATTAAAATTCCTTACTTTTTTCAAACGTTTGTCGCCATATTGGAGCCGCCATTTTGTTCTTGGAGAAACTATTATCAAATTCGTAATCAGCGACCTCGAAAACCCCCGAATACCAATTTCCAATTGAAATGACTAACTTTTCTTAAACGTTTGTCGCCATATTCGAGCCGCCATTTTGTTCTTGAAAAACCTATTACCAAATTCGTAATCAGCGACCTCAATAACCCCCAAGTGAAAATTTTCAAAACCATTACTCCATTTTTCGACTTTTGGCCAGCTTTTTCGGATTCTGGCCCACTGTGCATTCGAATAATGTTTTAGATTAAAATAAAAAAAGTGAGATATTCGCATTTTACATTTTGCACAACATTTTAGGCGTAAAGTCATGGAACTAGCTCAGAGCTGCATAACATCTTTTCAAAAATAGTTAACAACAAACTACTGAGAACTTGTGAAAAATGCATTGTAGTTGAAAAGTGTCTTCAATTACATTTGCATCTAGTTTTGTAGGTACATTTTACACCTAAAGAGCATGAAATTTTTTTCATGATGAAATAAATTCGGTCACTAGAACTTGTGTACTTAAGAGATTGAAGCATGTTGTCACATATTATAATTTTCCAGTTGTTATAATATGTGACAAATAATTTGTATAAGTTTGATAGTTTGTAAAAGGTTGTGCCAATACCTATACGACAAACAAATCACAAAATGTTTTCTACGTCGGTGTGTAAGAAACGTGCACCTGCATATAGCCCTGACAGCCTATCTTACATTTCATTTACACATTGTTGACATTTGCAACCTTTTTACAAGCCTTTATTGCAAGATTATTTAACTTCACTTGTATGTTAGTATGTTTGGGTCAAATCTTGCAAGTCAATTTTGAATCACTTAACATCGTCCAACTGAGTTGAAATTTTGCACACATGTGTAGTTCTGGTGACAATACAATAATATGGTACCAAAAAGTGTGTTTTTTAGTTTATCAAACTATAATTTCATTGGATAGTGTATTCACTCAGACGTTGCATTCTAATAAAAAGCGGAATATCTGGTACTTTTAAGTAAGGACGTCGCAATGAATATAAAACTAATAATAATAATAATGAAGACGTAACTAAAAATTTTAAATAAAATTAAGTATATGTAAAATAAACTTTTTAAAAATAAGCTTTTATTATTCTTCAGGTGTAAGTACTAAAACGAAAAAAATAATAATTGTCTTAAAAGTTTGTCGCGCGAATAGAAAAAAAAAACGCGCTTAGGTACTTGCAGTCTCTGTTAAACAAAATTAATGCCTGTATGAACTTCACGTGTGCGACAAGTTTTAAAGATAATTTAATTTAATTAATTTAATTTAATTAATTTAATTTAATTAATTTAATTTTTATTTTATTATTTTTTTTGTTTTTGTACATCTAAATAATAATAAAAGATTGTTTTTTAAAAGTTTTTTTACATGTAGTTTTTTGTTTATTTTATCATTAATTAAAATTATTAAAATTTATTATTGGGGGATTAAGAAAATGCTACAAATTGGGCTACTGATATTACCAACTTTATTGATTAAGAAAAATAGTAGTTAATAGTTATTTCGTTATACCTCTCTCGTAAGTATATTCTAATTCCATTGTTTTGTCAATCGTAAGTGACGCTTTATATACCAATTTTCATAACGTAAATAGGGAGAATTGGGAGAATTTTCTCTCTTATATAACAAATATTAAATGTTTTATGGTGAATATAAATAATAGTAATGCTAATAAGCTAATTAAAAAAAACAGTGCTATAAAAAATGATATAATAATAATATGTTTCAATTTATCTTGACAGTAGTTGTCATTTGAATAAAAGCCGCGTCCTAAATTTATTTTATTGACGGTTGCCATGAATATTCCAAGCATCGGTACCTTTGCTATATTAGCTTAGCAAATATGGAATATTACTCAAATAATAATAATAATACGATTTTTTAGTTGTAAAAGTGCACTTTCTTTGGTCGAAAATACAGTTTGCAATCCGATGACCATAGGACCGAGGTTTGCAAGTATTCCAGACCAAAAAACACACTGTACGCCGTGCACGCTATATTTTTCGCCATACCCATGAATCATTAATCTAGAAAAAAAACTTGAGAAAAACTAGTGGAAATCTATAATTATTTGAGTAAGATTTCATATTTGCTAAGCGAATAGTAAAGGTAGCGATGCTTGGAAAATCCATGGCAACCGCCAATAAAATAAATTTAGGACGCGGCTTATATTCAAATGGTAACTACTGTCAAGATGAATTAAATCATATTATAATAGTTTTGAGTATTTTTGAAAATAATGTCGAATATAGAAGATATAGTAAGGCTTGTCTGGATTTACTATTATTTATATTCATCAAATAACATTTAATTTAATACTTCTTATATAAAAGAGAAAATTTTTCCAAAGTTACTTTATTTCCCTAGGTAGGTATGTTATGAAAAATAACGACCCGTTGCCAATGGCAACAAGTATTTGGTACCTAAAGCGTCACTTACTATCGACAAAACAATGGAAATAGAGTATACCTACTTACGAGTGAGGTATGGCGAAAAATTATATTAGTAATATAACTGAATTTGAACACTAATTTGAGTAGTGGATATTCAATATCTGTATTCACAACTACCTATAAGTAGGTACTTGTAGTTAGTAGTTAAATTGTAACTAACTATTGTGTGTTCACCAAGCTCTGAGAGTAATTATCAGTGCCCCTGTTGTCAAATGCGAACCAAATGTCAAATGCAACGGCAAATAGTCACGTGATAATGCACATATACCGGTTGGCCACGAGTCAATGTACGTCCCCAATTCTTTGTTTGTTTGTTAATTTAAAGATTTCATTTTTGGTACCTGCACATAAAGTAGCAAAAGTGGACTACTTTTAGACTAACAGGAACGAAAATAACGTCAGTCTTTTTTTTCTTAAATATTTTTTTGATGGTTTCTTATTAAGCATAAAATTCTAAGTATAGCAGTTTTTTCTGATTTAAAAAATTCCAAAAAATAAATGAGATACGAACAATTGTTAATTTTTTTCAAAATGGCCGCGTCAAATGAACGCGACGTAAGAAAATGACTAATTAGGTTATGGAAATTATTAGTAAGATTGTAGAGTGGTCTGTAAAGAACAAAATAGCTATTTGAATTACTGATAGATATGACTAATTTAACGTTTTTCTCAAAACACAATTTCATTTTCATTTTCGTTTCCGTAGAGGTGCTATGGAAAATTTTTTAATGCTACTGTGCTATTTTCTTTTATTAATCAGAAATAATGTTTCACAAACTTTAATTTTTTTAGTCATTAATCATTTCTTAACGATATCCTTCGTAATAATAAAAGTATTTTTAAAAGATAAGCGCCAACGGATAATTTTAATAAGGTACCTATCTACATTTAAATCCAAAATTGCAGATAGCTATGAAAATGATAGACATTCACAACAATTGAATTATTCTTGACATTACTCACTGATTATCTGAAGTAAATGTATTGAATTTTATATAAATAAGCAGAGCCGGACTGCGTCTTCCAACCAGGCCGGGCAGATAACCCTAAGCGGGCCACCGAGAAGTACCTCTCCACAGCCAAAAAGCATCACAGGCGAAAGTCGGAAACTGTTTCGTCCAATTTTTTTTAAATTTTCAGATCAATAGCGGGATTTTGATTTTGTTAAAGTAAAACAAAAACAAAATAAATGTACTTGTTTAGTAAAATGTCATTTAAGAAAACAAAAAATATATAAAAAACATAAACTGAATAATAAATCCATATTGTCATTTAAGAAAACAACAGAGAATACAAAACAAGTATAAAAAAATGTAAAACAGAAAACATAATACCAAATTCATATTGCACATAGGTATAACTAGGTACCAATTAAAAAAAAAACAAAAATTACAAACGGAACAATAAAATCAAAGACTAGGATAAATAAATATAAAGTTACAAGTAAGTTAGTAGGTCTCTCATGCTTTCTGATTTAACTGTCAGCTGATGTAAAATATTATCGTTTTCAACTGAGAGAATATCTTTTTCTTGCGATAGACACCTTCTTACTCGATTTAAAATAAATTTTAATTTAAAAAACGATCTTTCACATGCCGTTTGAGAAATAGAAAGAGTTAATAAATATTTATTGGCCTTTTCTCTTGCAGAATTTTTCGCATTTCGCGGTTGCCGGTAAAACCGGCAACCGCGAAATGCGAAAAAAGTACAATTTCAATATTAATCCGAATAATTAACAGAAAATAATTGCGAAAATTAATAGAGACTGTGTAAGTATAATGAAAACTTGCTTTAAGTACTTCGAGAATCAAAACCTATTGTCTCGGCGATGAATTTACTAAAAACAGGCACCACAGGCAGTGCAGTGGCAGGCCAGGCCAGGCCATCGGGCTAGCGCCCGATCGTCCGGCGTCCCAGTCCGGCTCTGTAAATAAGTAAATTAATATAAAATGGCTGAAAAATATTCAAGAAATGAAAAGTTGACATGTTGATTACTTGTGGAGAGACTCAACGTAATGCAACTAGAGCACAAACTCTGTGTGGACAGAGATATACAGTAAGAAGTCAACCTCCGAGAAACTATTTCACCCGGTTCGAGCACCGATTTAGAACTGAACCTGATATAGAAATTGAAGAAAGATTTATTGTGGATGAAGAAATGGAAATTAATGTATTAGCTTTAGTGCATGTTGATCCAACTACTTCGATAAGACAAATTGAACATGAATTACCAGTTTCCAAAGAAGACAGGGGCTGTTTCAGGAGCGGTTTGGCTTAAATGTTTAGTTAGGCGTACTAAGCGATCATATCATAGGTCTAATGATTTTTGACGAAAATCTGGATATCTGAAATTTTTCCAAAATATAATAATTCCACAGATTATTCAAATTCGCATTACCAATATTGACGAGGTTTTCTTCCAACAAGACGGGGCTGGACCACATAATGCTATTATCGTTATGAATTGTTTCCAGATCGTTGGATTGAGACCCATGGTCTAGTCAAATGGCCTGCAAGATCTCCTGACTTAACGACAGCCGACTTTTTATTCGGGCGCATTTGAAAAGTAGAGTCTACGCGACTCCAATCACAAGGCAAGACCTGGAAGAAAGAGTTAGACATGAAATTGAACAACTAACACCTCAACAACTACAGAATGTAGATATGCTTTTAGAGAGCAGAATATTTATTAATGTAATATTTTGTCGAACCTCTCTATACATTTCCTTAAATACGTAACTGTTGCAATCGAAGCTTTAGTGTTTTGTGGCAATACATAGTAGTGGAGTGCAATTTAATTTCGATCTTTCAGTCCGTTGGTACTTCTAGAGTAAAATGTATTACCTTGCCAGATATGTTACTTATGCCCTGTAGATTATAAATCCACTTGTAAAAAAATCGTACTGAATATAAAGGCACAAATAAAAATTTTCTGACTAACCACACCACGTGATAGAACCAATCATGAAGCACATTTTATCTAAATATCATTAAATTCTCTGTAGAATTTCTATTTTTAAAATAAATAAATCATCTTTTCCATGGACTTATATAGCAGAAAAAAAACAAAAATCTCCATTTTCTCCGTTCGATTACAGCGGAAAATTAATTATTTTTCGTATACTTTTCCTTCCCACGACGATATCTCCTAAACTATTATATAAATAAAAAAAATACATATTCCTTATAAAATATTCGCTATATTTTTCAATTTTCTTAAGTCAAATTTTTTGAGAATCTAATAACCGAGATATTTAATAATGTGTAGTGTAATGTCAATTTTCGAAGCTTATCGGCGGCATCATATTCGCTAGATACTTACTGCCCCATTACTTTAATACTGTTTCAACAACCCGCACTACCTCCCGTAATGGTCCATCGTTAAATAGTTGGACGCATTTTAATTTTTGTGGTTTTTGTGATATTTTCAAATTTATATCTTAAAAATAATTACATAATAAAAAAACCGCTGCCCAAGGAATCACTACTTCCACATCCAGATTCTCTGTCCAATTCACTCACAACGAAAAAACTTTGTATGTGAAAATAATTATTTATGGAACTTTAATAATATAATATTTGAAATCCTCTACCCCAAAAACCCATAAAACGACACCCCACATAGGCAGTGGGGTGGGGGTGGTGATAGGGGGGTGGTAGTGGGGGGTGGATGAATTAAAAAAATATTTTGAGGTTTCTGGTTCCTGTACATGCACTAAATCATATTTTTTTTTCATCCCCTTTAGTAAGGAGGTGGGGGTGGTAATGGGGGTGGCTAATGCCAAAATTTTTTTTGAGATCTCAGCTTCTCTTGTATATACTAAATACCAATTTCATGGACTCTTACCTGCTTCGTTTACCCATTTACCCCAAATTTACCCCAATTTACCCCCCAACCCTTCGACGGAACAAAATGAAAATATAATCTAGTTCTAGATCTCGTTAAAGTACATATGTGTACCAAATTTCAAGTCAATATCTTAAACGGTTTCAGAGTAAACGTGCGCACAAAAAAAGTTACAGACAGACCGACAGACAGACAGACAAACCGACAGACAGACAGACAAACCGACAGACAGACAGAAATTTTTTTTTCGCTCAAACTTAAAATCTCGACGTTTCATGACATTTTAAGCCTATTTGGACAATAAAAATTTTTAAAAAATTTTTTGTCGTTACTATACTTTCACTGGACGTGGAAGTAATAAGTATATTTATTGAATATTAATTCAGTGTTAAATGGATCTACATAAAATATTTACGTAATAGATTAACATGTTACAAGAAACTCCCTATTTACAAGCTGGTATATATTTTTTCACTAGACTTTTCTACCATATAGGTAACTGATGTATGCTTTTTAAAACAATTTAATATGAGAAGTATTACGTTCGGCACAAGCTTAGAAAGTTCGATTGAGACAAAAATCAAGATTAACGTAAACCAGATTCTTGAGAAATCATGCTTAATTTGTATGAAACTGGGTCCTATAATCAAAGGTTCTGAGAAATTGTTCACAATATTTATTGCCTAGAAAAAATAAGCAACCAAAGAGAAGAGTTATGTCATTTCAAAAAACAAGCAATTTTGATAGTTTGGTTTAGCACCGAAATTGTTATTCTAGTTTTACTAGCAAACGAAGTGTAGAATATTTAACAAGAAAAACAGGAAAAATACCCGAAAATAGTTTAGATGAATTAAATGCCTGTCCGCCAACTCCTCCTCGTATGTGCTTGCGTAAAACTAATATTTTTATAGAGAAATGTATTTTTTTTTATCAGAAATCGTCAACAATAAAAAAGCATTCTCAAGCAATGGCTACGAACACCAAACCACTAATAGCCCACCAAAATCTCATAATTTTTGAAAGAATTAGTGCTAACGATTTAATAGTTATGGAAACTGAATATCATGATTCATGTTTTGAGTCACAAAGGTCTATCTAACAATAAAAATAAAGGTGGGAAAGGAACAATCAGAGATCTGCCGTTTACTAAAAATGTAATATTCTTGAAAAAGATTTTTTGAACCAAAAGAGGTATAGTTGTTGTCTATTTATAAGAAGTATTTAAAATTGTATCGATATAAGTCTAAAAAACAGATAATAGTCCCTTGAGGTAAACCAGAAAAAGGCGAAAAGCCCAACAGTTCTGCGACTGGACCGTAAGATATTTTTCCCCCCATTTTAGAGGGTGGGGAACACGATGGTGATAATATTTTCCGACCTACCCTCCAACCACTACCCCTAAACCGAAAAACCACGCCTTTTTCTGCTTTTCCGGTGCTAGGCATTATTTTATCGGAAAATTTTGTTAACGAAAGTTGTTCAGTATTGCCCAAAAACCTCGAATCCAAAATTTAATCAAAATTAAAAAATATTGAAATTTTGTTCAAAATAAAGTCCGAAAATATCATTTAAATGGGTTTTTTTGTTTAAAAAAGTCATGACAATTTTGATTTAAATTAAACCCAAGCTGTCAGGTGGTTGTCAAGTAATTAGTAGTCTTTTTTTATATTTTTTAAATTTATCAATTTTCTAAATTTTTCAATTTTTTTATTTTGATAAATATTGGGTTTAAGGTTTTTGGACAACTCTGAACAACTTTCGTCTGCCACAACGATTAAAAAACTCTCCGTGTTAGAACGAAAATTCCTACGCCTCATATCAAATTCAAGCAGATACACCTCCCTCAGAGTCTTATACGCCCGTTGTAACGACATTGTTCCACTAGCGGAGTACATCAAAACCATATCACAAAAATTTTATCAATTTAAACTAGATGATAGTCCGCTAACAAACAACATTACACGAATAAGAGAGCATAATGCACCGTTTCGGATTAAACACAAATTACCATACCAGGCGCTGCCCATTTTTCGACAGCCCTTGTAGCCACCCATTCTTGTACTAAAACTAAACTTATTACCCAATCTCTCTCTTTTCTCAACTTTTTTTTTCTTCTTTTCTTTATGTAGTTTTTGTTTTTATCCCTTATTTATTTTTGTTTCTAAATTATTATTCCAAATTTGAAAACTTACAAAACATATATAATTATTTAAAATTTCAAAAACATTTGGTACCAAAACTTAATAATTACAAAAAGTTCAACGGCATGGCATAGCCTTTCTCTTTTTACGTGTCATTATCTACAGCAGGTATTTTCAGTGAGTTGATTTCCTGTCTCAACAATGCAAATTTAAAATAGTGCATGTGCTTTTTCTACAATTATTTATATTTGTTAAATTTTTCAGTTATGTTAAGTCGTAAGACAAGACTATTTTACTTCCCTAATGAACCTACTAGGTAGGTAGGAGTAGGGTAATTGTATTAATTTATTTTATTCTGTCTCGACCTCGTTCCTGCCCAGCCCTTCAACTGCCGCGGAGCCTTGGCTAACGGATGTCCGGCTGGACACGGAAACGAGTGTCAAGAAGAAATTGTATTTTAAATATGAAATAAATCTGATTTGATTTGATTTGATTTGAATCTTAAGGTCCGAGGTTTGATCCCTGAGCGTCCTCAACTTTTTTTTTTCAACAAATATTAACTTAAGGTGGCGATTACCAAGAAAGGGACAACCGATAGGCAAATATTTATTATTTTTGGCCATAACTTTTTTCTTAGTACGTATATTTGAAAAAAAAAACGCTCAAGGATCGAACCTCGGACATTAAGATTAGGAGATTGATAACAACAACAACAAAACAAATTTATTAGGTGTTTAACGAACATAAATGCGCCTCGCCGGATCCCGGCCCGGAGCCAGCCCGACAATCACTGCGTGCAGCGTCGTGGTAAAAATGTGGGGCTCCGGTTCGACTTAACGGTAATTAAATTGGGTTGTTAGAAACTCCTGTCTGCCGCAGGCAAATTTAAGAACTAATTAAAAATGAAAAAATATGTGCCCACATGGGCCTAAAACTAATTAAAGTACACTATAAATAACTAAAAACTCACTAGGCAAAAGCACTTTTGGAAAATTTTGATTGTTGATACGGGAAAAACGAAAAAAACCCATTCGAACAAATGATGAGCTCGTGGTATAACCGCCGTCGAGGAAGGTAGAGTAGGTTAAAAGTTATATGATTTAAAAAGTTTAGATTTATAGGATGTTATCGGCCTAGAGGGGATTTGGAAATACAAAAAGAGGACAAAAAGAACAAAAAAGATAAAGGAACAGAATTGTACAAACATAATAGGGGGGGAGAGGAGTTAAGATGTAAAGTTGGCGAAAGATAAAGGGTAGGGTAGAGATAGGTTATGGTAGAGGGAAGGTATGGCTAGGGAGGTTGCCGGAAGATAGGTAACGCCTGGTATGGTAGGGTGTGTCTTATATCGAAAAGTATTGCGTTATGCTGTCTGACTCGGGTAATGTTGCGGGTTAGCGGACTACCGTCCAGTTTGAACTGATAGAATTTTTGCAATGTTTCTTGGACGTAGTCCGCTAGTGGGGTTATGTCGTGACGACGTGCATATAGATTTCTGAGGGAGGTGTACGTACCAGAATCTGAAATAAGGCGCATAAATTTGTGATCTAATACTCTCAACTTCTGCATTGTCGTGGCCGGGATGCTGCACCACACCGGCGCCGCGTATGTGATGGCCGGCCTGATTACCATCGTGTACAACAACTTTTTATTAGTCCTGTTGAGTCCGCTACCCCGTGCTAGGAGCGGATACAGACTCCTGGACATGGAGTAGACCTTGCGTATCGTCTCGTTAATGTGTGTATTAAACGTCAGTTTTTTGTCTAGGTTCACCCCCAAATACTTCACGCACCGCTTAGGAGATTGACGCTTACACCATGTCGTTAGCATGTCACTTGAAAAATAAATCAGCTATGACACTTTAACGTAGGTGAGAAAATTTTTATGTACCTTTTGTACCTGTTTTCTGCAAAAGCGCCCCGCTTTCAAGCTAGCAAATACGCATACGTTCTTAACTAGATATTACAATATTCGTTGTCAAAATATTAGCTTTGCTAAAATGACGTAGGTCTGGCAGCTCTGGGATCTCACACTATAATCTTCGTTTTCGTATTTGCGAAGAGTATAATAACGAACCGTCTGACGAGTTGTTTTTGTCAATGTCAAGAACGAAATTGCTAAATCATTAAATTTTGCCAGACGAAATTATATCACGAATGGTATTCGTCATGACTATTTTATGAATAAAAATTTAGGCAAAAGAAGGCAAGAAATTAAAGTTTATGAATCATTATCTCTGATTAATAAAAGAAAATAGCACGGTCGCATTAAAAATTTTCCATAAGATCCCTACGGAAATGAAAATAAAATTCCGTCTTTTGAGAAAAAATAACTATTTTGTTCTTTACAGACAAGTCTACAACCTTACTAATAATTTCTATATCCTACTTAGTAGTTTTCTTACGTCGCGTTCATCCGACGCGGCCATTTTGAAAAAAAATTAAAAAATGTTCATATCTCACTTATTTTTTGGAATTTCTTAAATCGGACAAAACTGTCGTACTTAGAATTTTATGTTAATAAGAGACTATAAAAAAATATGGCCATTCTATTTAAGAAAAAAAAGTTGATGTCACTTCCGGCTGAACCGTAAGCGATATTTTCGTTCCTGTTAGTCTAAAAATAGCTCACTTTTGTCTAATTTGTGTGTACCAAAAGCGAAATTTTTAAATTTAAAAACAATAAAAAAATTGGGGGCGTACATTGACTCGTGGTCACCCTGTATTTGTTTGTTTACATGCGCTCTCAGAGCTTGATGAACAGACAATACGATTATAGTTAATTGTTAGGCAGCTCTGGGCTGAATGTAATTGGGCAGGTTGATTTCCAATACAGTAGAAACACGTTTTTAAGATAAGTATTGAAATTTTTTTATCTTTTATTTTTTGCTAAAGTGTTGTGAAGTTAAGGAATAATTTTTGTTGTAATAAAACTTTAAAAAGTTTTCTTATCCAAATAGTTTCGGTTCCAATAGAAAATTTATTTTTCAGGATGATGGGCCCACTATTGGACTGCGATAAAAAAAATCATGGCGCTAGTATTAATGGTTAAGGGACGAAATTTGTGGACAAAATGTGTTAGCTAAAATTACACATAAACCTAATTCCCAGACTCCTAAACTAACAAATTTCTTGTAACATTCACATATGGGGGTCAAATCGATGCATATAGAGGCCCTCTGTTACCCTGCGCCGCCAATGAAACACCCTGTATATATTTACACAGTTCAATCTGATCTAAATAATGTATAACACACTATTGTTAACCGACTTCAAAAAATTTACAAAAGGAGGAGGATCTCAATTCGACCCGTATGTATGTTTTTTATGTTTGTTAAATTCAATTGTCTTGACAATTATGCTGAGAGACATGTCGACCGCTACAGATAGTTCCGTGTGTAATCGCTGTAGAAAACCAGCAAAAAGTGCTGTAAAATGTAAAAATTGCACAAATCCATTTAAGTTGTGAAAAATTGTGTACTGTAAAAGTTGTTGACGACACTACAATAATATTGTTATGTGTTGCAACCCCCAGAATGTAGGCAACACAGAATTCAATTAGTTCGGATGTTGTCTGCATGTAGAGATTTATACCTACTAGAGAAAGAACCTACTAGAAGCTCTAGAGTGATGACATCTATTCTGGGACTATCTAGAGAATGGTGACGTCATACAGAAAATTCATCTTTAGGTATATAAGGCATGGAGTAAACCAGAGTGGACAAGTTAGTACAGTTCTAATGGTCAGTTGAATGAGTTTGGAGAACAGTTTGAATTTAGTTGGTCAGAAAGTGAACAGATCAAGGAACTGAAGTAGTGAATTGTAGTACACAGTGTAATATTAGTCAAGTAATTAATTTGTTGTAATTAGTAAGTTAATAAATTAGTGTTTAGTGTTACCCTGGTGTTATAATTTCCGAACCTACGATACAGGGTGTTTACAAAAAGGGTGTAAGCACGTCACAATATGTTGTGAACATGTGACAGGTTCAGAATGTGACGCTGCATTTTTTGATGCTACAGAAGAACTCTCTGGCACAGACAAAAAGGTAGATTTACATATATTTACCTATATTATTAAACAAAAGGACACTATTATCAGTGAATTTGATTGTAAATATCTATAAAAATGAGCACAAATATTCTAAAGGGACTGTAGTTAGTAATACAAACATGAACAGACCAAGTAATCCTCCACCCATAACAAAAAAAGACTTGTCAGCTAGGCCTTTTCAAGTGGAAAGTCAGGCCTAAATAAATACATTAGTTTAACCAAAAATGAAATACATTCAACTTCGACTTTTAAAGAAAATGAGTGGCAGCAAGTTTCAAATAAAAGAAGCAAGCGTTCTGTTATTATTGGAAATAATAAGGAATCTACTATACAGGGTGTTCCAAAATCTGCAGTTCTGCATGTATATACTGTGGATCCAAAAATAACTGCCACCGAATTCACAGAACAGCTGAAATCTTATCTGCCGGAAGTATTATGTGAATCCATAGCGCCAAAACACCCTGGATTTTATTCTAGTATCTACATATGAGTCCAGTTTTAAGACAGCGATGAATCCATCAATATGGCCTTTTGGTGCGTGCATCAGTCGTTTGTATAGATGGGCCACAGAAAGGGAATGCCAAAAGTTAATCTTTGTTCCTAATATTCTTCTGCTCAATATCAATACTTTGAGTACCTGTCGATAAAATTAATAATTTGAATTTGGATGTAAGTAGCTACCCAAATTTAAATTTCTTGTGCCTGGGGCCAAATCAGATATAATGAATACATTTCATATTGGCGGATATAAATTAATAAGCTCATTTTGTAGATCTTCTTTTAAATGTGGAGGGGTTGGAATTTGGGCAAGATATAATATTGATGTAAAAGAAATTATTCATGAAACTTATTGAACAACGTTTTGTTTCTTTTAAACAAAACGGTATCACCCGAGTGGTATTAAATTGTTATAGGTCTCCTTGTGGGGACGAGGGTATTTTTTTAAAGGGATTGCTGATGCATTAAATAATTTGTTTTTAGATTTTATTTTATGTGGTGATTTTAATGATAACATGTATAATGTTAATTATTTTAATTCTTCATTGTGCGAATGGCCAAGCAGCTTTAGCCATCCTCTCGAATTTAGATAGATAACTCTATATGCACTGTGTTGTCCAGTTTTAACTTAATATCTGTGGTAGAGTGCACTGAAAAAATAGTTGATTCAAGAATATATTGGTTTATATATTCGCAAATAAATAAATTCTTCATATAAAACAAATACATTTGTGGCAAGTAATCAAAAGCTGGTAGTAAATTAATTATTTTTGTAACAAATGTATTTGTTTTATATGAAGAATTTATTTATTTGCGTATATATAAACTAATGTATTCTTGAATCAAAATATATTTTTTTTCAGTGTGGCTAACTCGTATTACAGACACTGCATATACTTCTATAAATCACATTTTTATTCATTGTAAAAATGATGGAATTTGTTTAATTCTAGAAAATACCATTTCAAACCATAGAATTCTATTAGAGTTACATTCTGAGAAAAATTCACAGAATACAATCTCATATATTAAAGGAAGTTTTATAGTCCAGTGCAATTAGTCATTATAAATGAAAAATGACAGAACCCAGCTATAGGGAATGGATTTGAATTATTATTTTTTTTTGTTGGATTTATAATGACATATACTAAAAAGTTGAACTCATTGAAAATTACCGCAATTTCAAAAATCCGTAAATAAAAAAAATAAAATAAAATTTCTAGAAATCTCAACGAAAAATACAATTATCGGAAATTTTTAATATTTTTTTAAGAAAATAATGATTCTTATAATTTTCGAGGTTGCTCATAAAGAATTTGTAAAAAAATAAAACTTTTTGAAATTAATTTGAAGATGGAAGAAGCTCCAAAAAGCGAAATAAATGAAGAGTACAGTAAATGAAGCTTTTAAATCCTAGCTCGAAAACGATGTAATGAATTTCCAAATTTTTTTCTTCAACATGCTTCATAATATATGTACATAAGAATCTATATTGTCATATTTTCTGCTTTTTGGTTAGGGTTGGCTGCTTTCTCTTTTTGGGGGTTGTCGCAAAAAATACACATAATCTGATAGAGAATCAAATTATAAGAAAGAAAGGTGTTATACACTTCTTTTCTAAAATGCATATTTTTTGAGATATTGCGAACTGAAAATTGCAATTTTCACCCCCTAAAATTAGTATTCCTAAATGTTTTTTTTTTTAAATTACTCGAAATATGTGGACAAAATGCAAGGGTACAAAATTAAAGCTTTTACGAAAACAAATCGAATGGTTTTTTATTTTTTTTTCCGATGTTTAGTTTTTTAAATATGGTATTTTTAAAATGGCGCCGAAACGTTCGGAAAAAACCGCTGCCCAAGGAATCACTACTTCCACATCCGAATTTTCTATCCAAGTCACACAACGAAAAAAATTTGTATCTGGAAATAATTGTTTATGGAACTTTAATAATATAATATTTGAAATCCTCTACCCCAAAAACCAATAAAACGATACCCCACATCGGTAGTGAGGTGGGGGTGGTGACAGGGGGTGGGAGTGGGGGTGGATAAAGTAAAAAAATATTTTGAGGTTTCTGGTTCTTGTACACACACTAAATCACATTTTATTTTCATCCCCTTTAATAATGGGGTGGGGGTGGCTAATGCCAAAATTTTTTTTGAGACCTTAGCTTCTCTTGTCTATACTAAATATCAATTTTATGAACTCTTACCCGCTTGATTTACTTATTTACTCCAAATTTACCCCAATTTACCCCCCAACCCTTCGACGGAACAAGATGAAAATATAATCTAGTTCTAGATATCGTTAAAGTACATATGTGTACCAAATTTCAAGTCAATATCTCAAACGGTTCCAGAGTAAACGTGCGCACAAAAAAGTTACAGACCGACACACCGGCAGACAGACAGAAATTTTTTTTTCGCTCAAACTTGAAATCTCGATGTTTCATGACATTATAAGCCTATTTGAACAATAAAAATTTTTTAAAATTTTTTTGTCGTTACTATACTTCCACTGGATGTGGAAGTAAAATATATGATGCTAAAATCTAAAATTACTCAAAATCTACTACTATGAGAAAAATTGTTATTCTTGTAAAAATTAAAGGTATTAAAATTTTCTTTCGGTTGAGACCTTTTATACTGACTTTTTATACTTTATACTTTTATACTGAAAACTAAAAAAGTTACAAACAAAAATTTAGGCGCCATTTTTTTATTATTATTGGCTCTAAGTTCTTATTAATTCAATTTTTTTTTTAAATCCTTCTATATATTTTGAATGCATATTATTATTAATATGCTCATTTTTTTTTAGAATTTCAAAAATAATTATTTTTCATTCTGAACCCATTTTTAATAATTAAAATATCGGGTTTTTAGAAATTGCTCAGAAAATATTTTTTTATAAAAAATGGTAAGAGTACAAAAATTAAGCTTAAAAAAAACGAATAGTTTGGTTTTTTTTACTTTCCTACGACAAACTGTTCCAGAGATATAAAAGTTTAAAGATGACGCTTGAGCACATACGCAAGAAAATTATGTATTTAAAATTTAAATATCTCAAAAACGGTAAGATTGATAAAATCATGATATAAGAATGAAGCTTATAAAAAACGAAGAGTTTGTCTTTATTTTTTTTCCTACTACAAACTGTTCCAGAGATATGACTGTTTGAAATAATGTTGAAAATGTTCAGTTTGTACGCGCATTTTAAATGTCTATAGTACCTAGGTAGAGAAACGAGCAATAGCTGTCTATTTTTCGAAGAATACGCAAAAAATGAGGGTTGCCAGGCGTCCGGCTTTAGCCGGACATGTTTGGCTTTTTGCAGCTTCGTCCGGCTGGAAATTAACATGTCCGGCCTGTCCGGCTTTTGTTTGGCTTTTTGCCTGAGTTTTTTTTTTTTTTCGTTTTTAGTCGCTTTTCTATAGACACATTTTATTGTTTTGTGACTTTTTTTTTCTGTTTATATGTAACAATTGTTTATTTTTAAATTAATCAAGTTTAATAAAAATATTAAAAGACTGATCTTGTGTCTTAGTTATTTTTTTTTATCGCGAACAAATGCTGTTCAGCTCTTTGTACCAAATGTCCTGCCAAATTTATAAGTAAAATCCGCTTTTCGAATTTTAGGCCTGGTAACCCCAGTTGCATTGCACATTAGCATGTTTAGAGTGCAGATTAAAAATGTTATTTAATTAGTTTACTTGATTGCATTAATTTGATTTATTTATAACAATCTGTATTTTTAATAAAATTAGACATATTTACTGTACTCTTTTGTGACCATTTTTCATCCACCATTTTTTTTTATAAATTTAGACCTCATAATCATATTCAGCGACCTAAAAATCATAAGTATATGGATTTTCGTTAATTTATTTGTAACATTAGAAAAATTATTAATTCTTCAGTATTTATTTAAGGGTATTTCAACCCTTAATATTTTCGTTTCATACGTTTTGATCTGATAGTCATATTCAGCGACCTCAAAAACATAAGTCTCTGAATTTTCATTAATTTATTCGAAGAGTATTTAGGGTTGGTTTCCACCCATAAAAATAAAGAGCTGGTAATGCGACAATATAATTTTAAAAATTACAAATTACAAAGTTTCATTTTTTCACAAATTCTTTATAGACAACCTCAAAAACTATAACAATCATTATTTTCTTAAAAGAAATATTTAAAAATTCCGATAATTGTATTTTTTGTTGAGATTTCTAAAAATTTTAATTCTTTTTTTAATTTACGCATTTTCGAAATTGCGGTAATTTTCAATAGGTAAACTTTTTAGTTTATGGCATTAGAAATCCAACAAAAAAAAATCATTCAAATTCATTCACTATAGCTGGGTTCCGAGGTATAAACCTAATTGCATTGGACTATTAATGATAATGCTATTTTAAAACTTGAACAAGCACAAATTGAAAATTGGCAATACCTTTATAACATTGGTGACCTTAATTCAGCATTTGATCTCTTTTATGAAACATTCTTATATTATTTTAACTGTTTTTTTTTCCCGAACGTAGATATTATATTAATACAAGTAATGTAATGACAAAACATGTGTAAATGATCATCGCGGTTCAATTTATTTTTCAATTTTTTTTTTATTGCCACAATATTTCTTTTAATACATTTACCTACCCAGAGGAATATGCGCATGATCGATGTCTGCGGATATAACGGGCACGTGTAAGTTACGACTAGTGATGGGCGATATCGTGATTTTTCAATCACAACGTAAATCGTTACTGTGATTTTCTTATATCAGTGAATTTAAAGCGTGATGTGATCGCGACTTTCATAATACGACGTACGGGAAGAATTGTTAATTGTTCCCTATCTCTAAATAAGCGCCGGCAGACGGTGAATGGTGAATTAGTTACTTTTGGCAATCTGTGCTGCCGCAGATATGCATAATATGTATAATATATGTTATTATTTGTTTATTTAAATAACCTCTGATGTATGGATTGGTAATAAAGCAAAAGCATACCAGGTTTTGTATTTTTGTAAAGTTGTGCTGTCGTGCGCAAAAAAATGGGAATAACGAATTTTTGCTAAAATCTAGTTGTGTACATCTAACTGTAATTTTTGTGACATTGTCAGTTATTTGTCAAAATTCATTGCAAGTGTGCAAATAGAGACAGATTTACATTAGAAAAATAGTTGTCCTATTTTTTTTTGCTCACGACAGTACAAACATTAACATTTCGGAAGCATCAATAAATTTCTTGTTTATATTTATGTTTGTTTTACACGAATTTTTGTTAATTTAAAATGGTATATTTATTTTTTAATGTTATTTTTTTTGTTGTTTTATAATATATAAGGATGTTTTTTAAAAACTTTTTCATTTGCTTATTGTGTCGAATTCCATATTTTTATTCATATTTCATGCCGAAACGTAAATGCTCAATATTTGCAATAAAATTGCTAGTATATTTAATCATAAAATATTTTCACGCATGGTTTTAGTAGTTATACTTCTGGTGTTATAACAAAAATGTTCCGTCACGACCCTGCCTCGAATCGCCACATCGCATCGACAGTTAATAAAAGACATAAATATATTTATATAAATATCTAAATAGTGTGAAATGCCTATCTAATAACGCTAATAAGGCACGGGATCGCTTGCTTTACGTATTAATACATACGGCCGCAAACAATAATCGACTCAAAGTAAATATCGTGAAAGATATATTGGTCTTGGTCACTCTTTTCTGCCAACTTTACTAACAGTCGTTACCTGTGATTTTTAATATCAGTGATTAAATCACAGTTCGTGATATATCGCCCATCACTAGTTACGACGGTCACATATGTAAATAATAATGATGTGTCCAGGCGGTCCCTTGTCTGTTAAGAGCGCTCCGGAGTGTGGTAAATTTGCGAATCGTAATTACTGTCATATGAACCGTTATTTTAAAATTTGGTTTTCACTATTATTTCTTTTGAGATGTTAGAATTGTGGAAAATGAGGAAGATAATTCAAAAAAATATATATGCATTTATTTCCTTCATTTTTGTTTTTTTTTGAGAAAATTTTAGGTTTCCATGATTTATTTAGGAATTATCCCTGAATTTTAAAAAAAATGAATTATATATTTTTAATTTGCAACCTAATATATCAAGGAATTTTTGCTGTTGAATTACAATTAAGATTGTCCGTTTCATTTATCTTTCTTCCTCGAAGAGAATCCTTTGGCCGCAGAACGTACAAGATGATCGCGAGTAGCTATAAAAGTAATGTGTTTACAATTTACTAGTCATAGGCGGACCTTAGAGATAACGCGCTCTATTTTTAATTTTGATATAAGAAACATATTTATATTTTACGTGCGAATAATTACGTAGTACGTTTACTTTCTAGGTTTGTGTGGTGTATCATTGTATAAATTTTTTCGTTTTTTAAAGTCGGAGGAATTATTAAGACGTCGAAGGATCTCAAATATCTATTTTAACATTATCAGCAAAAGAAAAAATCGCAGACTATAATTAGAGAAGTTTTCTAAAAAATTTATTAAAAACTTGTAAAATTAATAACATAGGCACAAAAAACGCAAAGCAAATGTGATGCGAGAAATTTTAAAATTTTGGACAAATTCGGAAATAGTTTTAATTAATTGAATAGTGCCACTTCTTCATTGTTGGTAAGTTGTTTATAACAAAAATTTACCAAAAATTTTGAGAAATAACCAGAGTAAACATTATATTCTGGTCGATTTACTGAGCTTTTCATACAATTGTTGTATGTTTTATAGGAGCTTTTTTGTAAAGAATGTTAATTTTAGGCATCTTTATTATACTCTTTGCAAAAACGAAGACTATAATGCATTTGATCGGCACATTTCTAAAAACGGAAATATCGCTCGTAGAGAAAAAAGTCCGATTGTATTGAAATTTGGAAAGTAAGGTAGTGTTAGCTAGAGGAAGAACCCCATTGTTTTTGAAGAAAATCAATCAGTAAATAATAAAGTTATTAATCATTTAATTTAAAAAAATATATTTTTTTAATTTTTGTCGCTTGTACTTAAATAGAAATCTTGCGAAATGTTATCTATATATATATTTTTTGTTTATTCATTTTACTAATATTTATATTTTATAATAATATATCCAATGCGTTGAAATATGATTTTCGAAAGATATATATTACAAACATTCAATTTTTATAGTAATGTGTGATGGTTCAAAGTTTTGCCTTGCAATCCAAAGATCGTGTGTGAATCCCAGACAGGTTGGATGTTTTTTTTTTCAATTTTTTTTTTTCATATATTTGTTTTCACAACAAAGTTGATATCGCAAAATTTAGGATGTCCAAAAACTAACATTATTTGCAAGAAAACTGCGAAGTGTATCCTATAGAATGTGTAACAATTCTATAAAAAGCTCAGTAAATTGGCGAAGAGTACGTTTCTAGCTTGTTTTATTTTATTATGCAAATTTAGTTGATGAAACACTCGTCTGTATACAATAAATGACTAGATCCAAACTATTTGTATTTTGCTTCGATTTCAAGTCAAATTTTACTCCAGTCAATCTGTACATTTGTAGGGCGTGAAAAAAACATTAATTTTTTTCTTAGTATTGTAGGGGGATTCTTCATTAACAATCCAAGTTTTCATCCTCAGGTGGGGCTACCTTATCGACGACATCTTGTCATACGTTTGTTCGGAATAACTCTTCTGTTGATTGTACGGAAAAAGTATTTATTATTATGAATTTGGTACACGATAAAGTTATCGAAAACTGTAATTTTTTTTAAGCGATTATTTCACTCATTAACGCTATAGCCAATGAGAGCCCGTTTTTTCAACACCAATCAAACGTCATTATTAGTGGTAATTCAAGCTAGATCGGCTTTTGACAGGACCAACATGCAAAATTTATCGCTCTAATTTTTTAGGTCGCTGCAGCGGCAAATATGCGAAAGTTTTTTGACGTTTTTTGTCGAGCTTTTAAGTTTTATCTATAAATATCTTCTCTAGCTTATTACTAAGTAATTGTTAACGTACTTACCTTGTAAATTGTAATATTGTATTATGTAGTAGCAAACAAAAACACACCTCAATTCCAAAGCGAATCTTGTCTGAAATATATAGGCTGTAACTTTTGCCTATCTGTAACTATGTCAGTTTTCCTAGTGTTCAATCAGGTAACAATTACACACAAAGATTGTACTTAATATAGCTCATAATACAGGAACAAGTCAAGCACAGCTTTCAATAGCTCAATAACGTAGTTACAAAGGTAAGCAAATCATTTATTATAAATGTCAAGTACACATTCGCTCTGGAACAAACTAAAAATGTATAGTACTTACATATGGTAATCTACCAAAAAGTAACTCGTTGAATCAAAGCTGTGCATCAAACATTATAATTTGTTGTATTTAAAATTCTCTTTGCTTAACAAAGCAAACCTCAACATAATTCATAAACTTCGTAAGTAAAAAGTAAGGATTAAATACGTAAATATGAGTCGATGAACATTTATTTATTATGGAATATAACTTGTAGCGCTAGATGGCGCTCTCTATGTCAATCTCGGAACCATGGGTGTATATTTTATTTGGGCGAGACATCGGTACTAAAGTAGTGCTCTCTCTATCGTTCCTCGTCGTATTGCACCTCAGAAACGCCTGAAAGGTGTTAAGCCAGTCTATATATTATAATATCTAAGGTTTCAACTCGTTTTATTTACTAGTTGCCATGGAAATGTCACTAGATTATTTTAAAATATAGCGAATCTCCGTTGTATCTACTGCGTTTGTTTCAGATTTGCTGTTTTGACAATATGAGTCGGTTTGGAAATATTTCTGTATATCAAATTAATGATGAAATTGAAAATAAAGGTCAGTAAACTCCAAAAAGTGACAAGAAAACGTCTGAAGGCAGTTAATGAGAAAACATAATATTGAAGATGTACTTAATGAATTATTTACTCGTGAAATATTCTCCACAAATACCACTCGTGCTTTAAATTTTATCTAAAAATTTTTTCTCAAGCTAAGTCACCCCTAGTTAATATAACTCGTGCAAATTGGCAGTTTATTATCAAAGATTAAATCCCTCCCGCTAAAGCGGTCGGGATTTAATCAGATAATAAACTGCCAATTTGCACTCTTTATATTACCAGGCAACACGCTTTCGAAAAAATTTTCGATACAATTTTAAGCACTAGTGATATTACATACGATTAATGATTTAAAAGTAACGTCGCGAAAGTTTAATAATTAATTTCTCTACTATTGAACGAATAGATACGTTTGAATGCGGCTACCGTGGGTAATAATAGTATTTTATTCAACGAGCAAGTAATAGCTGTTATACGCGAATAGAATACTATATTTTATCTTCGCTTGAAATCATATTTTCACAACAAAGTGCAAATTATTAAAAAAATATGATAGCAATTTTAAAATCAAGAAATCAATGTGTGCACGACAGATTGAATCGAGTCGTGGCATGCACAATGTTTTTGAACTATAAAGCGTCTTTTGTGATAGACAAATATTGAGTAATGAATATGAACTC
Source organism: Rutpela maculata (assembly GCA_936432065.2). NCBI lineage: Eukaryota > Metazoa > Arthropoda > Insecta > Coleoptera > Cerambycidae > Rutpela > Rutpela maculata. The sequence goes on from OW386293.2 coordinate 57,775,042, forward strand.
TTGGAATTGGTTCTAGCACAATGAGTAATGAATTATTAAGGCCGTGAGTAATGAGCTTATTACTTATTCAAAATGTGTCTATAAAAACGAATCATTCAATAATCGTAGAAAATAGTATATTATTCAACGAATGATGGCTATTACTCAAGAGGATGACATTCACTGAGTGAGTAACAGCTATTACACGCGAGTAGGATACCATATTTTTTCTACAACTACTCAACAGGAAGTTGCGCTTTAAGGTAAATTTGCCGAAAATAATAATTGTGACAAATTGCGAGATTTTTCGGAAAAAATGCGAAGAGGCACATTGTATCGACTTACTTTGTTTTTTAGGCAGGAGAAAAAATTTAAAAAGGGCTTTTAGCTTAATCAATAATGTTTAATTTGGTTTTTTAACTTCCGGAAATTCCGAAAAAACGGCTCCGAGTGCCATGATGGAACGTGGTGATTTTTTTTCAAAAATCGAGATATTGTTTAAACGTGGTTTTTATGAAACTAAGATACTATTGACACATTTTTTTTGTGTCATATGCAAAAAAGTGTTTTTGCCAGGTCGTCCAAAGGAAGCTGTTGTTTGCAGAGTATGTAATATCAGAACCAATGGTCTAAAAATGTTTGTATGGCTGTTAACTAAAAATTTCTACACTTGACAGCATTTTTCTATGTAGTGGTTTTACCCCATTCACCCTTATGTTCACAACGTGTTTTAAAACAAATGTTTTCTAAATAGCCAAATTCATGACATCAATTTGCTTAAATAAAACCTACAAAGAAAACTGCTGTCAAGAATAAAACATTTTAGTTAACAGCCATACAAATATTTCTAGAGTAAAAACACCTTTAAACCATTAGTTCTGATATTACATTCTCTGCAAACAACAGCTTCCTTTGGACAACCTGGCTAAACCCATTTTTGCTCTTTCTATATATGACACAAAAAAATGCTGTCAATAGTAGCTTTATAAAAACTACGTTTACGCAATATCTCGATTTAAAAAAAATCGCCACGTTCATGACACTTGAAGCCGTTTTTTCGAAATTTCTGGAAGTTGGATCTGGATGCCAGACCGGACCACGAAAAATGTTGTCAAGGGTATTTTTGGATTTTTTAGGTCGTCTTAAAACATGTATTAAATGGACAGAAAAAAAAATCATTAAAAGTACTATGTCAAATTTCAATTTGAATTTTACAAGTCACATAACCGCGCAGAGATCTAACCCCCATTTCACCCCCTCCTCCTGCATCTACTGCCAAACAGACAGCAAAAAATTGAGGGAGGTACATTTTTGCTGTCGTTTAAGCTATTAGCTATAATTTCACTCTCGCTGAATAATATATTATTATTCGCCAATTACATCCATCATAATGCTAAGAAATATATTCAAGGAATCCAACTTCACAATACGTCAAGCTGCTGAAGATGCCCATGTTTTAATTATTCAGACAGATATCGAAATGTCCTTGACGTACGAGATTTAAAACTCGAATTCTTAGTGAAGGCTTTCCCCCTACAATACACAAAAATTTGTAAAGATATTTACACAAAAACTTTCCTCTCTGTTTGGCATACTTTATTTATAACTTTTTCAGTTGGATGACCACCCTGTATATTTCGTTTACTAAAATTATCAGACCAGATCGGTTTTTGTGCTGGCAGTAGTGGCCGTTTCTGTTTTTCATTAAAATAATGTCAGGTTTCCTCCTCGATAATTGTGTCAACTGCAGTCCAAATATTATTTACATCAAAGTGATCATGTGTATATGTTTCATAAATTCCTTCCTTGACAGTTGTGTTAACTACATGCGAAATATTGTTTCCCACCATTACATTTTTTTTTATTATTTTTTGTATTTTCGTATTTGACAGTAGTTGTGTTAACTGCATGCGAAATATTACTGTCTTCCGTCACACTTTTTTCCTTAGCTAACAGTAGCGTCAACTGCCTACGAAATATTTTTCTTCTTCGTCAAATGGTTTTGTAGGTATAGCGCCAACAGAGAGACAGACAGACTGACAGCCGGAATAAAAAAAAATCGTAATTTACATACCTAGTTTGAAATGTGAAAATCTTGAGAAATCCCGGAAGGTGATTTTTTCACAATTACAATACTTCCCTTCGGTAAGCGAGGGAAGTAAAAATATTCCTATATATATATTTTTTCAAATGTCTATGTTGGCAGGAGTATCCACTGTTGCTTAGATTATTATTAATTGTAAACTTCAACATATCTAGATAAAAATCGTATCGACGGTTGAATATTATGTTATTATGAAATGTATATTAGTAAAATATATAAAAGAAATGGCAGGAAATAACGTTCCACAATATTTTCATTCAATTATAAAAACCGCTGCCCAAGGAATCACTACTTCCACATCCAGATTCTCTATCCAAGTCACTCACAACGAAAAAACTTTGTATGTGAAAATAATTGTTTATGGAACTTTAATAATATAATATTTGAAATCCTCTACCCCAAAAACCCATAAAACGATACCCCACATCGGTAGTGGGGTGGGGGTGGTGATAGGGGGTGGTAGTGGGGGGTGGATGAAGTAAAAAATATTTTGAGGTTTCTGGTTCCTGTACATAAACTAAATCACATTTTTTTTTATACCCTTTAATAAGGAGGTGGGGGTGGTAATGGGGGTGGCTAATGCCAAATATTTTTTTGAGACCTTAGCTTCTCTTGTATATACTAAATACCAATTTCATGGACTCTTACCTGCTTGATTTACCCATTTACCCCGAATTTACCCCAATTTACCCCCCAACCCTTCGACGGAACAAGATGAAAATATAATCTAGTTCTAGATCTCGTTAAAGTACATATGTGTACCAAATTTCAAGTCAATATCTTAAACGGTTCCAGAGTAAACGTGCGCACAAAAAAAAGTTACAGACAGACAGACCGACAGATAGACAGACCGACAGACAGACAGACCAACAGACAGACAGAAAATTTTTTTTCGCTCAAACTTAAAATCTCGAGGTTTCATGACATTTTAAGCCTATTTGGACAATAAAAATTTTTAAAATTTTTTTTGTCGTTACTATACTTCCACTGGACGTGGAAGTAAAATAAAAATTAAGAAACCAAATTTCTTACATTTAAATGATTAATACCTTATTCATTTACTAATAGATTTTGATCAAAAACAATAAGACTCCTCTTCTATCTAACACTAACTTACTATCAAAATTTCAATACAATCGGACTTACGTGCTTATCGTGCTTACAAAAAATGGATCGAATGGACAGACGAACGCATGGACAGCCAGACACTCGAACAGACGGACATTTTAAAAGTTGTTCAGTATTTTTTCTCTATCACATTGATATAAAAATCTGCTTTCTGAGCGACATACAGTTTTAGATATGTGCCGACCAAGTGCAATATACTTTTCGATTTTGTATTTGCGAAAAGTAATAATGATTTGACAAGTGAACTATACGCACAGCGCTTATTGAATAAAACAACTTACGGTGTGCATTTTAGTTGTACCAACGATTATATATACACATTTACTTTAGAAGATAATGCGGCCCAAATTAACATTTCCCAAAAATGCCTCCTACCGGAGTAAATAGACCCATGTTATTTAAAGTGTTTGGAAATAAAAATCCAGTTCAAGAAAAAAATAATATTTAATTCTTCTATTAAATATTTTTTTAATAGTATACCTTTATTAATTATTCTGTATTATTTATTATTATATGTATATAATTATATAACCTAATTCTACCGTTAGTTTCCATTTATTTTTTAAACACAACAGCGCAATTTTTAAAGAAAAAAAATTATGTAAACCCGTTTTGCGATAACAATAAAAACCGATTTTACTAAATATTTAATTCCTTTATATAATTTATTTTTGTGTTCATTATTAATACTGCTGATAATTTGACTGAGACATATTAATACATATTTTACAAGGTATAACACGCCTATGACTTATTGAAAACAGTTGTTAAAACTCTCGGGACGCGCAATTAAGTAAAAAAAAAATCCATAAAGGAAGGTCGTAAAACTCATTTAATGGGAAAACATTATTTGATATGAAATATCTACAACGTAGCCCTTTGTTTAACGTGAAGATATTTACAATTGAGATATATACAAAATTAGTGATGACGCTATCGACTCCGGAAAACTCTTAAATGTTAAGCAAGTAAAAGGTCCCTACTCGTCTTAAGGGAAGAGGTTCGGCAAAATTTCCAGGTTGAAGTAGGTCGTCTCCTGGCGTCGGTGATAGGCCCTGGTAGCGGAAATAGACCGACGTTAAATAAATAGATAAAAAATAATAATAATAATGATGTGACATCACGCTACTTGCCTGTACCTTGGGAACGTTTCTTAGCTTCGCTAAGTTAGGACAATTTCTATTAGGAATAACTGATAGTCCAATCACTGAATGCTCAAAAGAGGGTGGTAGAGGACATGGAGGGGAGGAGAATTTTCCCCATCAGAAATGTGTTGGGGGTAGTTAGGAACTAAGTTAGTAGTTAGGATATTAAAAGTCATCGCCCCTAACCCTGCCGCTTCAGGGGGGGGGGGGGGAGGTGGAAAGGTCCCTCCTTTCAGTTTTTCGCTTATAACTCGGAAACGATGCGTCGCGTTGCACGGAAAAAGTATTCTTTGCAAAATTAAAGATAATTACATTTTCTACAAGAATGTGTATATTAATTTTCTTCGTGTGTGTTATAGTTTCGGAGATAATCGCCATCAATAATTAATAAATAAATTAATTAGGTATCTGAAACTTCTCTATTAAAGCGGTTTACCGGGGTCTTTTAATAAATCACATTAACAAAGCAATCTTTATTTTACAACACTTGACGTGTTTACTAACGTAATATTTTGTCGAGCTCAATATATTTCCTTAAATATACAGTGTGACTCACTTAAGATGAAGACACCTTTATAACTTTTTAGTTTGTGTCCGATTTTAATCGAATTTTACTCAAATATAAAACGAATTGGGATCTACTTATGACCAGAAAAATATTCGCCTCCTACAAATACAATGACACCTGCTGTACTAAAATACGCGAGAAAAATTAAAAAATCATATTACTTAGGCATTCTTTTTTTCGGAAAATTTTGTTAATGAAACTTGTTCAGAATTATCCAAAAACCTAAGTCCAAAATTTAATCAAAATAAAAAAAATTTAAATGTTTTAAAAATAATTATTTTAAAAAAACTGCTAATTGCTTGACAGCTTGGATTTAATGTCAAATAAAAATGCCATAGTACTGTTTTCTGAACAAGAAAAACCATTAAAATGATATTATAATCAAAATTTTAATATTTTTTATTTTGGTTAAATTTTATACTTAAGGTTTTTGGTCAATTCATTAACAAAATTTTCCATTAAAAAGTGCCTATGATTTTTTAATTTTTCCGAATATTTTGGTACCGCAGGTGGTTTTGCAATAATTATAGGAGGCGAATGTCTTTCTGGTCATAAGTAAATCCTAATTTGTTCTATACTTGAGTAAAGTTTGATTCAAATCGGAAACAAATTAAAAAAGTTATAAGGCTGTCTTCATCTTAAGTGAGTCACACTGTATATTTAAGGAAATGTATAGAATTCGACAAAATATTACGTTAGTAAATAGGTACATACGTCGAGTGTTGCAAAATAAAGATGTTTTGTTAATGTGATTTATTACCAGACCACGGTAAACCGTTTTTATAAACAAGTTTCAGATACCTAATTAATTAATTTATTAATTAATTATCGATTTTCGCTGGCGAATATCTCGGAAATTAACATACAGGAAGAAAATGAATATGGACATTAATTATATTTAATTTTGCAAAGAATACTTTTACCGTACGACGCATCGTTTCCGAGTTATAAGCGAAAAACTGAAAGAATGGACCTTTCCACCCCCTCATTCCCCTGAAGCGGCAGGGCTAGGGACGGGCACTTTTAGCATGTTTACCTGTTAATTCTTCCCTGAAGAGAAAAATTCTCCTCCCCTCCACGTCCTCTACCACCCCTTCGTTGACTGGACTATAAGGGAAAAAAGATTATTATCTTTTAAATTGTTACACTGGTTTATAATACTGATAAATCTACAGTTTTCATTTGAATCAGGCCTATTATTGAAGTAGAGCGTATTAAGATTAAGAATACATTTTTAGAAGCAAAATTATTTATTTGTGATATAGGTGTTACAATAAATTGTTAATCAAATAATAGTCTATGTAATGAGGCATTATTTGACGAGTTTTTTGTAAATATTTCGTGCAAACACGAGATTACCTTTACCCCCCGTTTTCGAGGGTGCTGAACACGATGACAGCCGCCTGAAACCCCCTGAAACAGCAAAAAACCACCCTTTTTACAGGGATCCCTTTATGTTTTCATATATAAACGGGTCTAGGGAGTGATTTATGGCCGGGTTATACTTGAAATAACATGGAAGGGGGTTATAATAAGTGGAATCCAGAGAGCAGGCCTAGGGGGTTGATTAAACCCTCCCGAAGGGTGGAAAATCTTTTTTTTCAAGTGATTCAGTTCAAACACTTATCTCCCGTTTTCGAGGTCGGTGATCACGGGAAAAATATTCATTTTTTAGCTCCAACCCCTCCTCATCCCTCAAATGAATTTTACACCTATTGGAAGGGTTGAAGCAACCTCTGAGGTCGCTACCACCTTCTCTTCCATGAAAAATGAAGGGATATGCACAGGAATAACGATCATGTGCCGAAAAACATGTAAATCTTGGAAAACATGCGTTCTGATGAGTGAGAGGTGATTTCTACCCGTTTGAGAGGAAAATGAATATTTTTCTCTTGATCAGCGATACCGAAAATGGGGGATAAGCTTTTGAACCGAATCATTTGAAAAAAAAGATTTTCCACCCTTCAGGAGGGTTTAATCAACCCCCTAGGCCTGCTGTCTGGATTCCAGTTACTCTATAACCCATTTCTGTATTATTTAAAATATACATAACCCGTCGATAAATTACTCCCCAGACCCGTTTATTTATGAAATCATAAAGGATAAGGGATCCCCATAAAAGGGGTGGTTTTGGCCGTTTCAGGGGGTTGCGGCGGTCAAAAACTTCTCCCACCACTTCCATCGTGTTCAGCAACCTCGAAAATGGGGGGAAAGGTAATCTCGTCTTTGCACGAAATATTTACACTATTTTTGCCTTCATTACATAGACTATAAGTAGGTATTCACTATCGGCAACACCCGAGATCAGTTTTTACTAGTTTACAAAAGTGATTTAGAAATATTCCCAGGTAACAAAGGCACGTGAAAATGACGTGAAAAAATGGTCAGGAGTGACGAGAAATGACGAGTTAGATGACGTAAATGAAACGTGAAAATGACTTCCTAATGTCTCAGACGAATGACGTCTTTTTCAGGTTATATTTGGTAATCCCCCCACAGGTTTTTTGTAATAGGAACATATAAAACTACATACTATATAGTTAGTAATCTACTTGATAAAAATAAAATAATTAATGCATAAATAAGTTTTGTCCTAATTTTTTTGTTTGTTAGCCATCCGTAATTTTATTTACATTAACGATATCTAATATTGTTTACCATCACTCCAACTTTTTCTCACAAGGGTTGCCTGCAAATTATAATGTTTATTAAGTTATTTAAATTCATTTTTACTTTACCTTTACCAATTGCGGTCCGTAGGATTCGAACCTACATGTCTCCCGTTGTCCGTATTACAGTACTGACGCTTCAACCAACTGAGCTAGCTTGGCGACCGCTATTTCGGATACTAAAAGCAGTATTTATGGTGGTGAATGAAGTCTTTATTATGTGAAATTGAATTTCTTGCCTTAATTAAAATATATGAAAATCTTTCAGGTTCTCGCTTCGAGTTACTAGTATTTTTATTTATTTATAATTATTAAGAAGAACTTATTTAATTTAATTAAACTGTCACCAGTGTCACTTGAGAAGTACGAGTAGTTGTTGAACAATGTAATTATTACATTAATTAGTATTAGTGGCGGTTCGTTAAAAAAAATATATTTTCCCCAGATCTCGAAATTGAAGAGCAGAGAGGGAGAAATCCGAAAAAAAATTTTCCTTATCTCAAATTTGATGAGCGGTGGAGGGGAAGTCAGGAGTCAACTATTTCAAGAATTAAAGTTTTAAGTTGAGGTATTTACTTATACAAACCTGGGAAGCGTGTTGGAGAAAAAACGGTAAAGGTGTAATATCATCATCTACAACATAAATAGAATATTTAATGGTCTAAAACAGACCTAAAATTGAAAAAAACCAATAAGCAATTATTACCTTAAAAAAAAGATCTAAAATTTTTTTCGCAATAAAAAAAAACGGAATGAGCAGAGGCCGAACCGCCGACCTCATGACTTGGAAGACGACGCCTTAAGCACTCGGCCACCAACCTTTCTGAGGCTACTTACCTAAAGACTTTATAGTTGGAACACGGAACGGATAGATTTTGCTTTTTAATGCATTTTAATCTAATTTTATTATTAAAAGAATAGATAGAAATATAATTTAAACAAATAAACTGCCGAATCTTTGCAAACTCTTTCGAATATAAATTATTTTGGACAATGTTAAAAAAAATTATATCCTCGAATAAAAACGCCGATACTTATCCCTCACGACACGGTTTATTTTTTTTTAAACTTTACACTCTGCTTACGATAACAAAATGCCATTAGCGAGTTTTAAAGTTTGTAATCCGATAAAATATAGATAAATTTAACACCGAAAAAAGACGACAATATGACGTGATGTGTAGCACGTCATTTTAATGTCATTTATAAGACGTCATTCTGTCGTCGATTTTTAGTGCCCTGACGTCTTTTTGACCAAAATCACCAGATTTTGACGTCATTATAACGCACCCTTGCTACCTGGGTTGTTTACCTACGAACACTATTGTAAATAGTAAAAAACACACTACCTGCGATCTATGTAAGTTGAATTTTACATATTGTAAACAAAACGCACTGTAAACAAATTGCACGGTAAACAAAACGAACGGAACAGAGCAATTATAGGTGGCTTATATCGCTGACGAAGGGTTTATAAGAAACAAATGCACCTACGTAATTTTCAAATGATGTCAAAACTGACAATATTTGTTGAATGATATTGTTGAACAGTAAACTACATCCAGATTTTACTAAATATTTCTGAAAAAAAAAATGCCAAGCGATAGTGTAAATGAAATTTTAATATAATACAAACAGCAGTGGCTGCTACAAGCAACTTGTTGCCAACAAAATCTCGGGAAAGATATGAAATTGTCTATCAGAAGTTTATGGATTGGAGATTAAAAAATGATATCCGACGTACACATTAAATAGTTGTCTTTTGATTTTAATAAATATGATCGTAGGTAAAGTATAGTACATAATTCGAGTTGTAAAGCAATTACGCAATCATGGAAATACGCACTCGCCGCTACGCGGCATCGTGCGTAACTTTTCCATTCGGCGCGTAATATGCTTCTTACAACACTCATTACGTAATATACTATTACGTGGTATAATGGTTCCAAAATACGTAAGAGCTTACATTCAGTGGCGTAACAGACACCCCGGCAGACCCCGCACCGCGGGGGGGCCCGGCCAGATGGGGGAGCCCACATTGACGGATGGCCGACCCCCATTCAAAACTCTGCGGCCAGCTTTGCTTTTCACAGATATGTATTTCATTTCATAATTCGATGAATTAAATTCATAAATAATGTTATTTATAAATGATGTTAGGTATTTTTCGCTCGATCACTTCTACCCCCGCTACTACCATACATTGTAAGCAACATTATACTGTTTTAAAATTTTGATTTTGTATCATGTTTGCTGAAATATTACTTATAATGACTTAATAACTACCTATATGTTATGTCTACCAGTCTACCTAAGATTATGCAATAAATTCGAATTGTTTGCTGTTTTATTATGTACTTAATACCTAGTGTGGGTTTAACCCTAATTAAATTATCACACGATTAACTAATTCAAAAATTCATAAACCTGAACCTAACAGTAATGAAGATAAGAATTATCATTTTCCACTCGTTATAGAGAGGGGGCTCCTGAAAACGTTTGCAGGGGGGGCCCACTCAGTTTCTGTTACGCCACTGCTTACATTGTAATGCGTCGTTTTGATTAACCTGTTTGTACGAATTACAAAAAAATGCACTGTTCTTAAATACATATTAATTTTATATTTGAATAGCATAAAAGTGTATATATTAAGATTAAAGTTAATAGTTAAGTTATATCAATGGCTAATTTTAATATATTGAGAACCGGTATTTATCATTGAAAATTAATGTAAATTAATTTACATATTACAGCAAAACATCTAGATTCTCTTTCGTATTTAATAGCAAACTACGAACAACATTGTAAAGGTCTGTTGGGATGTCATGGTCTTTGCGTTACTTATATAATGATGTTTACCAGAGAACTGAACAATTTTTTGTGTTAAATGACCATAAAAATGTTTATTCTTCTCTCTTCTACAATAATATATTTATATATCTGCGTTATATTTGCCTAAAAATATGAAATATGCATCTGTTCATTGAAGCACAGCACTTACTTATTTACTTATCTACTTTTCTGAAAGAAATAAAACATCGTAATTTTTCATTTTACTTGAATAAAAGTAGGTCAAATTTCCTGTAAAAAACTAGGCATTATGGATACGGTAAAGTGAGTATAATTATTTACAAGGTGATGAAAAAAGTTTTTGTTGGTTCGAGATACACATTTATAGTAATTAATACGTGGCTGAATGATTTCTCCAATGCCATTAAAATATATACACATACAGGGTGTCCCATAACTCGTGGATAAAACGAAGGAGTGATAGAGATGAGGTCATTGATTCCAATCAAAATATTAATTATATTTATTACATATAACATAAACATAAACACACCACCCAGCAAACACAAATACCTCTCTGATACATAAACCAGAGTCACATCTAGGTACCGCGTCACACCTGGGAATTACAATGCGACTCACATATCTGCATTTGAGATAGCTCAAATAGTTCCAAATGGAAACATCGCACTGTGAATTAAAAATTAAATCACATTGGCATCACATGAAAGTTTATATGCTAAATCTCGTTTGTTGTTAGATGTAAGTCACAACAGCATCACTTTGTGAGATAATAAGAGACTCGCAGTACTGACATTGCGACCTACATTTTTTATATATTCGACATCAATTGAACTCTAATGCTTGTTAACTATGTCGTCTCACCTTTCGGATGGAAGAAAAATAAAAAATATAATTATATTGTAGTTCCATATGTATATTATTTACATTAACATTTTGGATGCTAAAAGTGGTATAGTAATGTGTGGGAAATGTATTTAATGAGATTATGAGGAATAATAAGTCGTTTATTATGTGAAATTGAATATCTAATAGAACTTTTGACAAACAACCTTATTTAAAATATTATGTGTATTAATCGTTCAAGTCCTTTTTTCTATTTTCTATTTGTGTTCCCAAACCAAAATTTTTCCTGTTAGCATTTATATTTATTTATAATTATTATAGTGGAGTCAAATTAGGATTTTAATGTGAATTGTCTGGTCAGGACAGTTTTTCTGTTTTAACATGTTCAGGGGATCAACTTAAGTTCACATCTCAGTTTTGCAGTTTCTGCGAGGTCGGCGTATTATTTATTTAAAGAATTTAATTTTTTGACCATGTTTTCCATGGGTTTTCTTTGAATATCTCGAAATCCGTAAGTCCTCTGGAAAACAATAAAAAGAAGGAAAACGTTCTTTTTGAGTTGTACAATAAAAGTACATAAACTATCATTCATTCCAATTGTTATTATTATTTAAAAAAAATTGAACATTGCAAAATTATGCATTTTTAAACCAATCACTGTTATTTCAAAAATAATGGATAATATTTAATGAAATTTTATAGCACTTATGAAGTACAGTCAAATCTAAATGATTACTAAAAGAGCTCAAATATACAATTGTTGATAAAATTTTGCACCCTTGTGAAATCCTGCCATCAAGACCAAGAAATGTGTACGATGGCTCAAATTGTAGCATTTTATAAGTACTTTAAGATCACGGAGAAAAACATTTTTTTTTTCAAAATTTAAACCCGTTTTATTGCAGTTGTTTATAGTTTTCGAAATTATAAAGTTAGTAGTTATAAGTAGTTATAAACAAATTCAAGTAACTCTGATTTTTTATAAAATCAAAAACGATAAACGAGTAATGAGAATGAGATACGTTAGTTTTTGCGTTTTTGCGCCACTTAAAAATAAACAAATCGATATTTATTCTTGAAATTTGGGCTGGTTATTCTCCAATGCCTATTTGAAGACAATCCAAAGCTACAATTATTAAAATAACATCGAATAAAGCGGCTTTGAGAACATAATGCACATTTTCAATTTTTTTATATTTCTTTTAATTCTTGCCACGAAAATGGCAACCTAACTTGAACAACTACCCTTATGTTCATGTATACAGCTTTGTAAAATTTTTAATATTACTTTTTAATAAAAAAAATATATTTCGCGAGCAGGATTTGAACTCGAGACGTCCGCTTCCTGAATAAAAAGTGCCTTACCCACTGAGCTATCTGGCGACTAAAGTCCAGTTTGTAAGAACATAATATAACATTTAAACATATTTGGAGATTTTCGGATCTCTAACAAAATCACTAAAGACCCCACTTTCGGGACTCTATACGGTATCTTTTAACAATTGTAACTTAAGATTATTTTCATGTAGCAGAGACAAAATAATAGACATTGGAGAATTAACCAGTCCAAATTTCAATAAGAAATATCGATTTTTTATTTATAAGTGACCTAAATGTAAAAACTCACGTATCTCAGCTCCAAAAATGCAAGTAGAGCATTAATTTTTTTTAAAGTTGGCTTTTTTAATCTACTTTCATTACTCCTTTACTGTTTTTTAATTTGCAATTCCAATTGCTCTTTGTGATCTACTCTGAAGCCATTAGTTTCTTGAACCGGTGTCTCTTTAGCTTCACACATGTAAATCACATTATTCCTTTGGTAGAAGCATAATGAGAGTTATTTTGAGTAGGCAAATGCGAGTTACATTTTTATCCCTCCCGTGACGCTTTTGCGCTATTCATGTGAGTTAAATAATAATTTTAAAAGATGCCAATAAAATTATATAATGCGATCTCGTTGGGTGATACATTTATTCAATTGGCATCTCTTTGACTTAACAAATGTAAATCAAAATGTGTTAGTCAATGGGAATTAATGCGATGTCTCAGAGAGGTCTGTGTTTGCTGGGCACAGATAGTTGACAACCCCCAAATCCAAAGCCAAGGCTGTCCGGAAGGGGGTTACAAATTTGAAAAAACGCAGACATACATATGCTGCTGTATAACCAGACTGTATATAACCTGTATCGGTTCTATAGTAAAATCTTTACTTTAAAAAGATAGTCTGTATTCTTTTGGTATAGCGACGATACAGGTTTAAATACATTATGGATTTAGATATAATAAAATTGGTATTTATCGATTCGCTATCGCCACGATATATTTTGGGTTTACGTCGAAAAAGTTCAATTTATCGGATCGCTATCGTATCAATACAGGTCAACTATATATATGCTATATAGGCTATTGCAAATAAAATAATTACAAAACAATTGTATCTGTTCCTTAGGTATTTCTTTCACAGCTTTATGGGATTCATTATTTTTAATATTTTCACTGTAGTAATTAATTTTATGAAACTTCTGATTACCTACCTTACCTGTTGATTGCGGCGGGCGGAACTCGAACCTACACAGATCTAGACCTGACAGTTACTGTGTGGTTTAACACTTTTGGCTACCAGACCCTGTGCTGTTAAACGGATCACGCTTGTATTACCTATATATGTTTACGTAGATATACTGCTGATTATTCTACAGACAATGAAATTCCTGAAGCAAATGCAATATAACCCAGTCACATTTCACAGTTTATACATAAAAAAAGGCCAAACCTCTAAAAAAATCCAACCCAAGATTTTCCAACGGGATTCTCTTTATTTTGGCGTCACAAATAATTTCTCAAAAGTCCATAAAGCCAACTGGACGGCTACAATAGTTCAGCAGGTCAAATGTCGAGAAAATCGGTTTTTGTCAAATATCTCGTAAATTATCGGTTTTACGTTAATTTTGGCTACTATAGATTTGTTCGTGACATAAATATGCATAAAAAAGGTTCGATGCAAAATTTACGTAGAGCAAATAGTTTTCGAGATATTGGTCTGAAAAACTTCGGAGCAGAGTGCATACGCCACTATTATATACGTAGAGTGTTGTATATAGATAACAAGACCTATGAATACAGAGGAACATCGTTTATACGTCGTTTATACCGCATAATTTCTGTCTGCGATATCCTTGAAATGGACACTTCTTCATAATAATAATAGTAAGGGCTTTTAGTAGTAGCTTTCTAACATTCCATTGCTTTATTTCGAAAAGACCAGATTTACAGAAAGCACTGGCGGCATTCAAAATAGAAAACTCTTCGAAAAATTTGCTAATAAATAAGCCTGTGCAATTGTCGTCACTTCCACCCACAGCAGCAGCTACTCAACAGCTATTTATGGTATACTACCAGGTTCAAACTTGACTGGGAAAAGATTTAGACCCTCAGCAATGGGGTTGGACTTTAAACAATAATTTATTAGAGCCAACAACTACTCCGATTCCTCCTGCACCGGATGAATTTCTCAATTCTATTTTCTGCAATTGCACAAATGATACAACCGCTGAGCGTATTTCTGTATGTCATTCATTTACCAGAGATTCACCCATTTGGACATTGTTGGTAATTATCCAGTGATTAAGAAAAATTGGGTGATGGTCTGTGCGAGTAGCCATTTTGGAGAATCGACGCCATTTTTTATGCCTATTGAAAATACACTGCATAGGTATGTGAAGTGTCATTTTACATATTTTTTAGGGTGCTGAACACGTTTCCGATAGTATAAATATTGAAAAGTGGTTACTAATCATTATTTAGTAAGACAGATACGAATCAACATCTTTTATTTCTATACTAAACAGATTTACATTGTCTTATAAAACACGAAGTAACATAAAATAAATAAGTCAATGACATCACTAATTTAAGTATATGACATGACTAATATATAACAAAAAAACAATATATGAGTCCTTATATCTATAATTTTAAACAGCAGACGTAATAATTTACATTGAAATATTAGAAAATTTATTATGATAATCAATAATGGCTACACTTCTGCAATGACAGTAAATGCAACAAGATATTCCATTTGAAAAACATAAACATGACTCTTGCACACTTTAGACATGAGCAACTAGGCATAAGTTCGTTGCTGGGAGGAAACAGTGAAGTTGTACGTGAGGGCTGTAGACAATCTACATCTTCATAACTAAACTGTATAGAATCAAGTTGCGTGATGTCATCATTTAAACATGTTATATATAAATGTGTGTTGTAGTAGGCCCTTAAAATGTGTGATCTAATTGATGCACTGGTTGGTGCAAGGTCCTCTATGGAAATGTTTTTCCCATGTGTGTAAATTTACAAACTGATCCCTTTTTCAAAACTTGCACAAGATATTTTTCTGCAAGTTGTATCGTCTGCTCCATTACTTCACTCGCAGGAATTCCGAAGTTTGTGAGAAATGCTTCGGGTATACTTGCAATTCCAGCATGTTTTGTACCTACTTTGCTAGTGCAATCTGACCCAGTTAGGAAGTGTAAAGCAGGGAGTACATGGCATATTGCAATTCGTTCAGCCATTATATGAACGGGAACTTGGCGCGTCGTAGCTTCAACACCTAGACGAATCCTCAATTCCACATTCTTGAGTAGTTCAGTGATTTAACAGAAGAACCAGAACGCCTGCATCATTAGATAATACCATCACTCTCTGATACCCTCTGTTTGTTGCATGTTTAATATGAGGCATAATACGGAGATCTGCCTCCTCTAACATGACAAAATGTAGTTCTTCGTGAGATGGTATTAAATTGGCTTGCTGTATGGACAATATGGACATGCATGTGGTTGGGTTAGGAAATGATGTTGCACTACAGAAGACCATATATTGCTGCATTTTTCTAGTAAATATGATTTAAAACAGTCTTGAAGTTTGACTTTGTTGGAACTAGAAGACCAAAATTTATCTTTTTGGTGCAGGAATAGGTGTATTTTTAATGAAGTGAAGGATGATTATCCACATTCCTGTTTAAGAAAAGTTTGTCATCATAAATTTCACTAAATCTTGCACTAATTTCAGTTAAAGTAAAACGAATTCCACATTTCAACTGTGGAGTGATCTCATTTATAACAAGCGCAATTGCTTCTTCTTTAGGATAACTTTGTTGCTTCTCCGACACTAGATGCTGATAACTTTTTCATTTTACTTTCATTGTGAATAAAATATGTACGTATACAAGCGGGGTGATAGAAAAGGTCCTTCGCCAGAAAATTCTTATAATCACTAAGGTCAGCAATGCGAGTGAATACATCATCTTTGAAGAAGCGCGAGACTTTAAAAAAATGTTTGGCCCTCTCGGTTTCGCAAATCTTGTATTTACTATAATCTCCTTGATGTTTATGGCTTCCGCATATAACACAGTTTATTTGTCACACATCAGGATTATGTACTGGTGCAGAAATAGGATTTATTGACGAACAAGTTTGTCTTACTTCGCTTGTTACGGCGATATCATCTGTTTGCAATGGTTCTTGACTAATAAGTCTTCTACGCTTAGCGATCATCCTCTCTAGCTGACCCTTGTGAGTGTAGTTTTTATAGCATGCATTAGTTACATGGTAATTAAAGGTGCTACCTCGTCCCATTTGCGTGAGTCTATTGAAAGTTTCATCTTAACGAATATTACCAGCTTCCCATACTCGTTTTCGACCATTTTCCGTTGATACTGGCTCAATTTCAACAAATTTTTGGAATATTACACATAGTTCTGAATCAACAATGAATTAACGATATACCTTCTGGCTCCATATTGTAACCACTCGTTTTTAATCACTCTTGACTACAATAGGTGTTATCAAAATAGACATAAAAATATAGAAACACAAAATTAATCAATGCAAGCAAAAGTGATTTCTATATCCACTAATAATTATTTTACATGTATATGACATATGACAATTTTTGTTAAAATGTTTTTTAATGTCTTCAACGTGTTCAGCACACTTAAAAATATATAAAATGACACCTCACATGCTTATGCAGTACATTTTCAATATTAGCATCAAAGATGGCATCGATTCTCCAAAATGGCCACTCGCACAGACCATCACTCAATTTTTTTTCAATCACTACACGATTACCAACAATACCCAAATGGGTGAATTTCTGGTAAATGGATGACATACAGAAGTGTTGTCAGCAAATGGCCTAAAAAGGTTGTAGCACCAATTGTGGATTCAGAAAAATAGTATTGTAGTGTGGGGCTCTTGTCGGGGCCAGTCGTGTCTCAATACGATGTCCGAGGATACAACCGTTGAATCTGAGTTCAACGATGATGAAGACGAACTCATTTCGTTATTTTCCGCTGAGATGGTTGTTGATGAAGATGAAAATATTGAAGAATTGGAAATAAAAGGGATAGACGGAGGCGAAGAAGAAGAAGTCAGCAAAGACGAACCATAATCAACAAAATTATAATATAACT
Organism: Rutpela maculata; assembly: GCA_936432065.2. Lineage (NCBI taxonomy): Eukaryota > Metazoa > Arthropoda > Insecta > Coleoptera > Cerambycidae > Rutpela > Rutpela maculata. Next base: position 57,792,770 of record OW386293.2, read on the forward strand.
TGTAACCCATAGATTAGGCCTATAGGAGATACCATGTAAAAAAAAACGATCCTTGCATTCTACTTCAAATGTGGTGCGGAAACGAATGCAGCACAATGTCCGAGTTTTCTCAATCATCTCAAAAACTATTGGTTCTACGTAAATTTTGTATAGGATCTTTTTTGGGTAATTCTTCTTTTCCTTGCAGGTAAACTCGTCCCTCAGCAATAATATTCAATAAAAACGTAATTTATTTAAAAAAAAAGTTTTTACTGATATGGTAGCATTACACTGTAACAATCATTATTGTGTTGTGTTTATATTTATACTACTAGACATATTTTTGAATTATTATAGTAACATAGTGGACAATGATGGTAACAAAGGTGTATTACATGGTAATTTGAACCTGTCCCTCAGCCAATGACACGAGATATTTATGTGAATAACTCTGTAGAGCATACATGCCTATCACTCCCAATTATTCTAATAACTTTTTAAATATCTCAAATTTTATGGATTGATTATTTTACGTACTTGTTGCTACACTCTGTTACTACGTTCAACACTTAAATAAGTACAAAGATGAAGCTGTATACCAGTTAGGAGTGTTCTATTGGTTGCGAATCACAAGTGTACAGCCCCCACTCCTTGTAAAACGAATTCATGCATATCATCACTATCATCAGTAGACCACGTGTCGTGAAATGTGCTGCATGTCTTGCTCACCTGAGCACTCTGTTACTACTATATTTAGGTGAGATTTAATGTTTACTTTATTCATATTGTGCTTAATTTATTCCTTGCAGGTGTAACTTGAACTACACATTACATTTTATTGTCATTTATATATATTCTGAGTAATCGATCCGAAAACGTTAAATTTACAACTCTGTTACTGCTACAATCTGTTACTACCACTGAGTAACAGTGGTACTTGAAGTAACAGAGTGGTAAAATTTCTGTATAATTTGGTGTAATGCAGTACAAACAACTTTAACTGGAACTTTAAAATATCGTAATTTAAGTTGTTTTTGCAACAGAGGAGTTTGTTCTTGCCAGAATCCTCGAGACTATCAACCGATACAGGAATCCACCGATCAGTTACAAAATCCCACAAAGTTAAAATCATATTTTTCAAGGCAATTGACGATAGCGCAAAACGGTTCAAAATGACTAAGAAAGAAGGTTCTTATGAGCCTTACGAGAACCTCTTCAAAATTGTACCCAATCCCAAAATAAAGTCGAGGGGTAAACGTGTTTTTTACGAATTCAATAATCCTCTTGAAGTCTTTGAAAAGTAGGTGCTTTAGAAGTTAAAACTGAAATTCCAAAGACTGAAATGGTTTGTTCAAATTGTGTTTTTAGTGCTTTAATAAGTTTAGAGTTCATCTTGTTTTATCATTAAAATATGCCTTAGCTACGCAGTTCACATACAAATACATATATCATTAAAAAATGTGAAAATGTTTATTTCTTATTTTTATAATAAAGGATCTAAGGTTAATTATGTTAATTAATTTTGGCTTTGTTATATATTGATGCAAATCATTCAATGAAAACTCCACTATGTTACTGTGGACTACTCTGATAGTTTTAATGTCCCTTGATTCTGATTAAATTAATACGCATTTTCAACCAAGAAAATAGAATAATTAAGAGTAATTCTTGTAGTAGGTCTTTTAGGTACTATAAATACAACACTTCAGAGATGTTCAATCATTTAATATCAAAAATTAGGTTTCTTAAATGGAAAAAGTAACAGTGGATTTATTATTCCTAAGAATACCGATAAGACATGATTTTATGTCTTTTAGCTTGGCATGTAATAAAACTAAGCTAGAAGTTTATTTGATGCACATTATTTCTGTTATAAATGTCTTCATGTTAATATTTAAAATAGTTATTTTTCGTAGTAACAGAGTGGTTTGATTTATCTGCATCAGCTAACAAATTGACCAATTTCTTCTAAAACACTAAAGAACCAGATCTGCTCATAACTATATCTTAAAGACAAACTATTGAGCAAGTAACTATTAAAAACAATACTGTAAACTAGATTTTAAAAAATAAAAAATTTTGCTGCATTTCATCAAGAAAACCTGCAAGGAAAAGAAGAATGACCCTTTTATGCAGATTTATCTCACGAACAAATTTTATAATAACCAAAATTAACTTAAAACCGATGACTTACGAGATATTTGAGAAAAACTGATTTTCTTGACATTTGACCTGCTGTAACTATTGTAGCCGTCCAGTTGGCTTTATGGACTTTTGAGAAATTATTTGTGACGCCAAAATAAAGAGAATCCCGTTGAAAAATCTTAGGTTGTATTTTTTTAGAGGTTCATGTATAAAGTAACTGGACTAATACACCCCTCTTTTATCTCCTAAGGGTGGCAGAGGGAAACTCACACGATAGAAATTTATGTCCAAAATTAGCTTCAGCGCATCAAAATACTTCAGGAAAGTTAGATCGGAATCTTTTTTGCAATTTCTAGGGGATAAAAGGTGTGGCAGAGAAAAATGGACACGAGGAAAAAAAATTTTTGTTCAAATTTGGCTTCAACCCGTCCAAATACTTCAGAAAAGTTAGAACAGAACCTTAGGATAAACAAGATCTTTTTTGCCTTTTTTTAGGGGATGGTAGGTAAAACTGACATGATAGAAAATTTTCTTTTATCCAAAATTAACTTCAGCGTGTCAAAATACCTACTTCAGAAAAGTTAGATGAAAACCTTAGAACAAGGCCTTTTTTGGATCTGTGTTATTTATTAGAATTTGTTGAGGAAATGAAAGACTTAATAGAAAATGGATTTTTGTGGATTGGAGTAATTCGTAGGTGAACCAGTATTATCTTCTGGAAATAAAACTAAAATAGTTTACTCTGATCTTCAATCTGAACAGGGAACTGTTGAATTACATACAGGCACGTAGCCGGTGTAGTGGTGCCTTTTATTTATTGTTGGATTTTTCATAGTTTTTGTGGTATAATTTAATTTTATTATTGTCTAAATGTTAATTGTCAATTGTGGAAAAAGTTGATATGGTGTTTATGAAGAAGCAAAAAGTGGAAGTTTGATATATAAGTAGATAAACATTGTATTAACAAGTGACTGCTTTGTTTAATTAATCTATGTGGCTACTAGAAAAAGTGAACCGAACAAAAAGTTTATCTGAATTCTGGCTTAAAGAAATTTCTGTGTTAATGTGTATATTAGGTGTGCACAATTAGTAATATGACCACAAAGATGACAACTAGATTACAATCTAAAGGAAATGGAAATGACAGGGCCCTTGGTAGAACTCTTACAAATTCTACTGCTAAATCAATTAAAATTAAGGAGCAAAAGAATATGTATAACACAAGCTATGTTAGCATTATTTTTGAAGAGGATGGGGACAAAAATAAGGATACTCCAGAAAATATTTTAAATGATTTAAAAAATAAATTAGCACACGAATTATCAAAAATGATGAATTAGAAAGCATCTTAAAAACAAAAAATAAGTTAAATGAAGAACTGACCTTAGAAATTAGACACAAAAACGTATTTATTAAACAACTAACCGACACGATTGAAACCATGAATAGAACAAAAATTCTTATTAACGCCGAATGCCAAACTACTAATCATCTTAACTTTACAAATGCCGAAACTAAACCTGTGAAATCAGACACAATACAACAAGCGCTGGGACTCAGACAACAATTATCAGAAAAAATACTAAAACGCAAACAAACAGGAATACCAATACTTCAAAGAATGTCGAGACTCAAACTCACTGTCCGAACAAAAAGGAGATCATTAGCATTTCAGCGCAGATTGGTACCAAAAAGGTTTCAACTAAAGCTATAAACCATACTAAAAATAAAAATAAAAAAAATGAAATTATAAATTTCCCACAAGAAGAAGAAGAAAGGACAAAACAAAGGAATATCCTAATACTTGCAGACAACAACGGCAGAAATAACGCTAGAATATTAAGATCAATTATGGAAAATGAAAACTGCGATAGTTTTGAGGTTAGTTGTATTAAACCGAACTCTTTGTTGGAGAATATCATTGGTGATTATAAATCTCTGTTCAAAAATTTTAATAAAAGCGATATACTTAGGTATATTTACCACCTCCATAAATGCACACAGAGGTCTCAAAATAAATACAGAATTGTTAACAAACTTTTTAGAGTATATGAGACTAAAAGAAACAAATGTTGTGGTTATAGGAGCCTCTTATCACCACAACAGATATATTCTAAATAATTTTATTTATGAACATAACAAAAGTATTAAAAATATTATTGAAAGTATTGGAAAAAATTCATTGTGTTATTTAGACAGTAACTCATTACTAACTGATCATAGTATTTTTAATAAATCCATTTTAAGTAGGTTAGCTAAATACAAAATTTTAAAATATATTTTTAAATATAAAATATCTAGACTAAACCTTGTGGAAGTTACCAGTAAAACGGATGTAGAAATAAAAAATGATCAAAAATTGCAAACAAATTTAAACACCGATATTAAATTGACACTTGATAAGTTGGTGGAAGGAAGGTGTTCCTTCAATGTCACCTGAAATTATTATTACTGACAACACCAAGTCTTGTGAAAATAATAAAGAAAAACATTTTTTAGTAAAGGACCAAATTATAAAAAACTACACATAGTCCACCAGAATGTACAATGCATGAGAAATAAATTGTTAGACTTAGACATATTCTTATCTGATATTGACTGTGATACTTTCTGTGTAACCGAACATTGGGCAACCAATACTCAATTCCCTTCATTAATTTTAAATGATTATTGTGTTGGTACGTATTATTGTAGAAATATTCTAAAGAATGGTGGTGTTGCAATTTTTCTAAAAAATAACATCAAGTGTGATAAACTTGAATATATCAACTCTCTTGCCGTTGAAAAACATTTTGAATATGCCGCACTAAAATGTTATGTTACCGCAAATGACGTGATTGTAATTGTAATATACAGAAGCCCTGATAGCGACTTAAATATTTTTTATGATAATTTTACCATTCCATTTGACTTGATAGTAAGTAAATACAAAAACTCTAAAATCGTGTTATGTGGGGATTTTAACATAAATTTTTTAACAAATAATTGTAAGCAACGATCAGATCTCTTGGATTTCTTAAGCTCGTATTGTATTATACCGACCATACATGAACCAACAAAACTTCAAAATTGTATTGATAATATCTGTGTAAATGTAAATTGTGAACATTACGAAAGCAAAGTTATAATGAATGCTCTATCTGATCATCATGGTCAGATGCTATCTTTGGAGGTGCAAAACACAACCGAAAAGATTAAAAAAGTAATATGCAGAGCATTGAATAATAAAAATAACATTGACTATTTTTGTTCACTGATTCGTGATGAAAATTGGGAAGATATGTATAATAATTATAATATTGATGCTAAGTTTAAAATTTTCTGTGATACGTTTTTATTTTACTTCAATCTAGCTTTTCCTGTAAAAACAAAAAATACTAAAAAGCATCAAAAAAATACCCCATGGCTAACGAAAGGTTTGCGTGTATCGTCGAAAAAACTGAAGCATCTTTATTTACTGACATTGGCCTCAACGGACGTTAACTTAATCTCATATTATAAAAAGTATATATAAATGCATCTATAGGCTACTTCTTTGAAAAGCTAAGAAAAACTATAATAGCTGCATTTTAACAAACGCTAGAAACAAATCCAAAGCGGCGTGGAACATTATTAAACCTAATAATAAAAATAAAGTAAACAATTTAAAATTAAATATTGACGATAAACTAATAGATGATCCAGTCGAACTAGGTAATATATTTAATTCGCACTTTAAAGTTCCTACTAAATTACTGGAAAACATCCCACTTAGCAACTCTGATCCATCGAATAATATTAATAATAATCTGCATACGTTCTTCTTTGAACCTGCAACTGAACATGAAATTTTTGATATTTTACTTAATTTGAAAAATTCCAATTCCGCTGGAATAGATGAAATAAGTTCAAATGTATTAAAGAGATGTAAAGATTTTATTACTAAACCACTAACTTATTTGATTAACTTTTCTCTCAGTGTTGGAGTTTTCCCAGATAAGTTAAAAATTGCAAAAATAGTACCCATATTTAAATCTGGAAATGCTGATGACATCAATAATTATAGGCCAATAGCAATTTTAAATACTTTTGCAAAAGTCTTTGAAAAATATGCATCAATTAAAATCATAGCATTCTTCGAAAAATATAGCCTTTTTAATAAAAACCAGTTTGGTTTTCGAAAAGGACGGTCAACATTTAATTGTATTAACAAATTCTTAAACTTACTTCATGATAAACTGGATAACGGCGAGAAAACTATTGGTATTTTTCTAGATCTTAGTAAGGCGTTTGATCTAGTCTCTCATAAAATTCTTTTAGATAAGATGACTAAATACGGGGTTAGAGGACTAGCTCTAAACTGGTTCTATAGCTATTTAGAAAATAGACCACATCCAGCCAGCCAGCATCGATTCCCATCAGTCGGAAACGCTACACACTACAATTGGTGTCCCACAAGGGTCTATTCTAGGACCCTTGCTATTTATAATTTATATAAATGACTTAAATGCCCCGAACATATTTTTATTCGCTGATGACACTTCAATGGTAGTAACGGATAAAAACTTAAATAGCGTTGTACAGATGAGTAATGAAGAATTAGAAAGTATTTACATATGGTTAACTAATAATAGACTCTTATTAAATACGGGCAAGTCTGTATTTATTAGTTTCAAAAACACCTTGATGACCTCCGATAAAAGCCTCTATGTAAAGATCTCACATAAGACACTTATACAAACCGATTCAACTAAGTTTTTAGGTTTATACATTTCTGAAGATTGTAGGTGGGGGACACATATTGACCAGATCTGTAAAAAACTGGCACCTGTTTGTTATTGTATCAAGCAATTAAGAGATGCTGTAAACCTTGATGTCTTGAAAATATACTATTTCGCGAATTTTCATTCAATTCTTTCATATGGAATTACTGCTTGGGGTTTTTCAAATGAGAGCTTGAGAGTTTTCAAACTACAGAAAAAAGCAGTTAGGTATATGTGTGGTATAAAGTCAAGAGATAGTTGCAAAGAGTATTTTAGAAATTTAAATATTCTTACGCTGCCCTGCACATTTATTATAAGTATTCTCTTATATGCTAAAAATGAAAACTTTCAAACTCTCAACGAATTTCATCGGTATAATACAAGAAATAACGATATTTTAGAAATACCTCAACATAAAACAACGCTTTATGAACACTGTCCAAAGTATTTAGCAATTAAGGCCTACAATAAACTACCTGTTGAAATCAAATTGTTAAGTTCAAATCTTTTTAAAAAACGTATCAAGGAACTGCTCATTGGTAAAGCGTATTACTCGGTTAGCGAGTTCTTTAATGACAGGCTGTAATTTTATTTTTATAATTTTAACGTCACGTATTTTAAATTTCAATTACACATACAATACGTTGTTTGTATTTACTTAATATTGAATATTATGATGTATACATTATACTATGTAAATATTTAATCAGATGTGTAAATATATATTTATATTATATATGTTCTTATTATTTTTATATTTTAATGTACATTAGTTTAATGTTTAAAGTGTTAGTTGTACCTATTTAGTTATGCATGTATATGTGTGTGTGTATATATATATATATATATATATATATATATATATATATATATATATATATATATATATATATATATATATATATATATATATATATATATATATATATATATATATATATATATATATATATATATTTACAGAAATGGTATAAAGCTGAACCAGAAATATGATTTTTTATACACCATTCTGAACCAGCCCGACGTACCTGAACCATATATGTGGTTCAGGTTTGTTTTCCTCAATAAACTTGTTCATAACGTCCCCGCCCATTATTGATGACATCTTTTTCTGTAAGCTTAAGATTGGCTGCTCGTCTGCCATTAACTTTTAGCGGGAAAAAAACCGCGGGATGTTTGGTATTGCACGTTTTATGATGGTTCAGGTTTGATAGAAAGATATGTTTTCCAGTTCGAGGTTTGTCTGCATTAGGTTGTGGCGCTGTTTTGAAATTTGTATATAGTGATATACAAATATAAATATTTTTAGCATCAAGCTGAACCAATAGATTTGGCAATACTGTATTTATGGTTCTCTTGTTTATTATAAATAATTGAGTTAGTTTCATATTTGATATTAATATCGGGTATATATCTGAATTACACTAAATTAATTTACGTTGGAAAATAAACGTCTAAAAATAAAAAAATGACGTATTTCGAAATTTCAATTGATAATGTTTAAATGCGTCGGCTCGTAGAAGTGCAATTTTTTTTTAATTGTAGGGGTTCGAACATATTATGCAATGCAATTAAGAAGTTTTTTTAATTTAAACTTTTTTGGAATTTGTTTTTAATTTTCGCAATTGTAGTCAATACAAATTCAAATAATTCTGGATTTTTTGTGAAACCAAAAACAGTAAAGAATTATGAATGTAGATGAGAAATCTACATTTAAAATAAAGAATATGATCTACCTGCATCTAGAGCCGACATGCGTTAGTTTTTGCATTTCGGTCGCTTATAAATAAACAAAATGATATTTCTTCTTCAAATTTGGACCGGCTATTTCCCAATGCTCGTATTTTTAATTGTATGAGTAATCTTAAAAGTTTTAAAAACCTGCGCACAATACATGGACTTAAGATTAGTTGTTTAGGTTAGATCTTTTTTCGCGGCAAAAATTAAGAAAGCTATACAAAAAATGCACTTTTTGTAAATAACAGCTAAACAAATTGCTTTATGTAAAATTAAAGTGAACAATCAAATTGGCACAAAAAGAAATCAAGTAATTTAAAAAGAAAGAAAGTTCCAATAAGACAAAAATAAAAAAAATTAAAAATCTATTGATTTTTCTATACAAAAAATTGAAACAAAATATTTTATGTTAAATTAAATAAAAAATTTAAAATTTTAGAAAAAATACAATAATTGAAGGAAAAAATTCCGATGGATTGAAAATTGAGAAAGATTAGTTATTATTAGAGAATATTATTTAGGTATTATGCAAATCACAACTTACACACTTATTATTTATTATGAAAATACCTACTTTCTGTATATTGTTGCCCTAATCTGGGCACGCTAGTTATTATAAACGCAAGTTGCAAAATTCGAACGGGAAATTGTTCGTGTGGAGCATGCGTTATGCTTTAGTTGTAATTTTAAAAATTGTAGTTCCAGATTGCTTTTAACTAACAGAGATAAAATATAAGCATTGAAGAAAAACCACACGAAATTTCAAGAAGAAATATCAATTTGTTTATTTGTAAACAACTGAAACGCAAAAGCTAACGTATCTTGACCCCAAAATGCAAGCACAGGCACAGTAGGTATTGTTATTTTTTGAATATTGATTTTCTCATCTACTTTCACAATTCGTTTACAGTCTGGTTTCATAAAAAATCCACAGTGTGGAATTCGTTCATAACTACAATTGTAAACAAATTTCAAAAAATGGTTTCAATGAAGAAATTTTCTTTTCTTGTCAGCATTGTAAAATACATGTAAAAACCTACATATAAAGAAAATAGTCCTATTACGTGTGATTAAAATTTCGATTTTTTTAGATTTCGGCAGTTTAAATAAATATTTTGCGCTAAAAGAAGATTTAGTTCGATAAAAGACATGGTTTCACCTACTTTCGTTAAGATTTATGTATTATTACATTACATTCTGAAATTATCCAAAAAAGGATATTTCTAAGGATTTTACTTTTTTTATTTGCACATTTAATTTTATTCTAAATTTTATTGTGAATAATTTGTTACTTTTATTTTTGCAGTGGAATTACTGGGACCGAAAATAATAGCAGAGAGGAAAATAGCACCAGATTTTTTCAATATTTTTTGTTTAAAAATTACTACCAAACGACGCGCACAATAGCAAACACATGATTTTCTTTATACCTGCCATATTTGACTCTTTTTAAATGCCGAAAAATGGAGTTATTTTTAAAATTTTCGAAAAATTTTAGAGGAAAAGTTGTTTATTTTTAAATTTTATACATGTATCAACTTTCAACTCTATCTTGAATTTTTTTAAATTTAATTTTTAGAGGTACGTTAATTTTACTTTCACATCCACGTAGTGGAGTGGAAGTATAGTCATCGTAAAAAAAAGTTTTTTTTCTTCAAATAGGCTTATACATGAAATGTCGAAATTTTAAGTTTGAGCAAAAAAAAATTCTGTCTGCCGGTCTGTTTGCAACTTTTATGTGTGCAGGATTACTCAGAAACGGTTTATGATATTGACTGGATATTTGATACACCTTATGTATTATACCGCAATCTTGAACTTGATTATATTTTGATTTTATTCCGTTGAAGGGTTGGGTGTTTGGGGGGTAAATGGGAGAAAATGGCGGTAAATAGGTAAAGCTAGCAAGTAACAATTCATAAAATTGGGATTAAGTGTATGTACGAGCTCGCAATTTTTTTGACATCAGCCACCTCCATTACCACCCCCACACCGTTATTCAAGGGAGTAAGAAATAAAATTGTGATTAAGTGTGTATACAAGTACCTAATGCGGTCTATGGCATCAGCCACCCCCCCTAACATCCCCATTACTACCTCCATCTCATTATTGAAAGGGGTAAAAAATGAAATTGTCATTTAGTGTCCATACAAGAACCAAAGGTTTCAAATTTTTTTTAGCATTAGCCACCCCCTCTACCACCCTCATCGCATTATTCAAAAGGGTAAAAAAGTAAAATTGTTATTTAGTGTGTATACAAGAACTAAAAACTTCAACACTTTTTTAAATATTAGCCACCCTCTCTACTATCACCAAACCATTATTAAAGAGATTAAAAAAATAAAATTGTGATTTAGTATGTATGAAATAAAAAAGGCCTCAAAAATGTATTTGGTACTAGCCACGCCCTCTACGTACCCTATTGTTAAAGGGGCAAAAAAATTAAATTGTGATTTAGTGTATATACGAAAACGAAAGGCTCCAAAAATTTTTTTATCATTAACCACTCTCTCTACCATAACTATCACTACCACTACTCCATTATTAAATGAGATAAAAAATAAAATTGTGATTTGTTGTGTACAAGAACCAAATGCCTCCCAAAGGCAACTACCTCACTACCGTGTGGCATATCGTTTTATGGGTTTTTGAAGTACATGAATTCAAATATTGTATTATTGGAGTTCTATCAATAATTATTTCCACATAGTGAAGTACAAATATAGTATCGATATTTTTTGGTATTGTAAGGGACTTAGTTAGGAAATCTGGATGTGACAGTAGTGATTCCTTAGACAGCTGTTTTTGCATTTTGGTCGCTTATAAATAAACAAATTGATATTTCTTCTTAAAATGTGTACTAGTTATTCTCCAATATTTATATTTTTGTGTCATCTGGTAGACAATAATCCAAAACCACAATTGTTAAAAGGACGCGCATTGTTTCTATATTTTTTATAATGCAGAAACAATAAACATACAACCATTTTAATGTTTAATTGATCGTCTTTAATTCTGGTCCTTCATATTGTCGTGGTTTCTAAGATATTTGACATTTAAACAAACTACTGAATCCTATAAACGTTCGGCTGCCGTCTTTAAACTTAAATTTCTCCAAAACTATTAATCCTATATAAATATAAAAATATTTCATTCTCAGTGTCTCACAATAAGGTTGCAAGGGAACAATTTCACGTTTTTTTCGAAAATTTTTAGTTAGTTTAAAATGCATTTTTTTTTCTTGTCAAAGGAAGAAAAAAATTGAGCGTGTGATCCTGATCATACTATATTACTATACTGTTAACGAATTTGAGTATTTGAGAATTTTATTTTTGCTGACTACTTACAGTAATAAAATGGAAACTTTTTATTAAAAAAATGTGAAAAAGCATGTTTTTTTTTCTCACAGCTTATTTGTATTTAATGCTATAGAAATATTTTAAAAAATCATTTGAAAGCTTAATTAATATTTCGTTGTTTTGGCTGATATAATTTTTGACGTAAGTGCCATAATTTCTCGGATGTTTAACATTTAAACTAAATGGTTCGTCTTATAAACATTCGGACGCCATCTTTATAATCCCAGATCTCCGAAACCATTAATTCTGCAGAAATTAGGGAAAAAAATTAAATTTATCCTGTGTTTAGTAGATTTCTTATTTGTCTCTAGCAGTTTTCCCTAATTGTAATCTTTTCCAATTATTTGACGAAAATCGTTTCGAAATACCTTTTTCTTAAAGCGAAAGTATCAATTTTCAGGTCATCATAAATAAATAATATAGAAACTTTTCTGTGATGCATTCACTACTAAACTGCCAGAAATAAATGAAATCAAATTCAAATGATATTATTTTGAAATTAAAACCTCTAGTTACTGTACTAACGTGACATACTAGGATTTTAGTGTGGGCAGAACGAAAAAAATATCAAATATTTCAACTACAGAAGGGTAATTATTTTATATTTATTTGCTATTATCACGATTTGCATATAACCTAAATAATATTCTCTAATACAGAAGGGTATTTATCAGTTTTTATCAGTATTTTAATTTATTCTCCTAAAATTTCTTTAACTAAATTTTCAGCTCTTGTTATTGCCATTCAATATGTTTGAAAACTGTAATGCGTAAAAGGCGGCAAAAAAGACAATAATGTGACAAACATGTGTCAAAAAGGTACCTATTTAAAGGGTGCACTGACCTGATCTAAATTCGAAGTGAATAATCCACCACGGGGATCCAGCAAATTGGCCCGTAAACCTTGGAAGATACTTCTATATTACATATTTTTATAATATATATTATAATATTTTAACTTTATTAATTGAATATTTATAATTTCCTATTTATTTTTCTCAAAATGTTTTCCTTACAGTAAGAAATATGAAAGAATATTTTGGAGTCACCGTTTTCTTTTTAAATTTTTTAAACACCAGACTCGTAATTAATGACGTTTAGGTGAATATTTTCAAGCCAATATAATAGAAAATTTTCTGATTGTAACATTTTCAACACAATTTTTCATAAGAAATCGATTTTTTTGAATTCTAAAAAAAAAATTAGCGGACAAGGAAAAGTGGAAATAGTCCAATGCAATAAGGTTTATACCTGGGAACCAGATTTGAATGATTTTTTTTTGTTGGATCTCTAATGCCATAAACTAAAAAGTTTACCCATTGAAAATTACCGCCATTTCGAGAATCCGTAAATTAAAAAATTAAATCAAAATTTTTAGAAATCCCAACAATAAACACAATTATCGGAATTTTTAAATATTTCTTTTAAGAAATTAATGATTGTTATAGTTTTCGAGGTTGTTTATAAAGAATTTGTAATGAAATGAAACTTTAATCTGTATTTTTAAAATATATATTATCGCATTATCAGCTTTTTATTTTTAAAGGTGGAAACCAACTCTAAAAACTGAAGAATTAATTATGTTTCTAATTTTACGAATAAATTAACGAAAATCCAGAGACTTATATTTTTGAGGTCGCTGAATATGACTGAGATCAAAACATATGAGACAAAAATATTAAGGGTTGAAACACCCTTAAATTCTGAAAAATTAATAATTCTTCTAATGTTACAAATGAATTCACGAAAATCCATATACTTGTGATTTTTAGGTTGCTGAATATGATTATGAGGTCTAAATTTATTTTTAAAAAATGGTGGATTATAAATGAGTACAGTAATATGTATAATTTTATTAAAAATACAGATTGTTATAAATAAATCAAATTAATACAATTAAGTAAACTAATTAAATAACATTTTTAATCTGCGCTCTAAACATGCCAAAGTGCTATGTAACCCGCTATTTTTGGGTATTCTTCGAAAAATAGACGGTTATTGCTCGTCTCTCCACCTATTATAGACAATTAAAATGCGCGTACAAATTGAAAAGTTTCAACATTATTTCAAATTCTCATATCTCTGGCACAGTTTGTCGTAGGAAAAAAAAAAAAATCCAAACTCTTCGTTTTTTTACAAGCTTCATTTCATTCTTATATCATGATTTTATCAATCTTATAGTTTTTGAGATATTTCAATTTTAAATACATAATTTTCTTGCTTAGGCGCTGAAGAGCCATCTTTAAACCTTTATATCTCTGGAACAATTTGTCGTAGTAAAGCAAAAAGAAACAAGCTATTCGTTTTTTTATAAGCTTCATTTTTGTACTCTTACCATTTTTTATATAAAAATGTTTTCTGAGCAATTTCCAAAAACCCGATTTTTTTCAAAAAAATTTGAAATTTTTGATTGTTGAAAATGGGTACAAAATGAAAAATTATTAATTTAAAAATTCTTTAAAAAATTGAGCATATTAGTAATAATATGTATTAACAATAATTTAGAAGGATTTAAATAAAATTGAATTGATAAGATATTAGAGTAATAAGACTAAAAAAAATGGCGCCTAAATTTTAAAATGCTCTACTTTTTTGTTTGTAACTTTTTTAGTTTTCAGTAGGAAAGGTCGTAATACGTCTCAATCGAAAGAAAATTTTAATACCTTTAACTTTTACAAGAATACTTAACATATTTTGAGTAATTTTAGATTTTAACGTTGTATATTTTTTTCTGAAAGTGTCGGAGCCATTTTGAAAATGCCATATGTCCAAAACTAAACATCAGAAAAAAAACCATTCGATTTGTTTTCGTGAAAGCTTTAATTTTTTTAAAGTTCAGATTTTTCGAGTAATTTAAAAAAAAAGTCCAGAAATACTGATTTTAGGGGGTGACAATTGCAATTTTATGTGTACTTTTTATTTTTTGCGACAACCCCTAAGAAGGGTTGCCACCACCCCTAACCAAAAAGCAGGAACAATGACAATATAGATTCTCATTAACATACTTTATGAAGCATGTTGAAATGAACAAAATTAAAGAACAAAAAATTTGGAAATTCATTATATTGTTTTCGGGATTTAAAAGCTTCACTTACTGTACTATTAATTTATTTCGCTTTTTGGAGCTTCTGCCATCTTCAAATTAATTTTAAAAAGTCTTATTTTTTTACAAATTCTTTATAAACAACCTCGAAAACTATAACAATCATTATTTTCTTAAAATGAATATTAAAAAATTCCTTTCGTTAAAATTTCCAAAAATTTTATTTTTTTTTTAATTTACGGATTGTCGAAATTGCGGTAATTTTCAATGGGTAAACTTTTTAGTATATTAGAAATCCAACAAAAAAAATCATTCAAATCCATTCACTATAGCTGGGTTCCGTCATTTTTCATTTATAATGACTAATTGCACTGGGCTAAAAACTTCATTGATGACTATTTAAAGCAATTAAAAAAGTTTTCAGGCAAATCCATTCAGGTCCAATCGATTTCCTAGTAACTTACTTTTTTCGTCCAACTGCACTCAGCTCTTAAAATTTAACATTTTTAAAAACTAAATGAAATAACCAAAAAAATCAGAATGTGAAACATACATAATAATGTCCATTATCAGTATTTTATTATTTCTTTTTTTGGTAGGTACATAGTGTTTCTCCATTTTCACCCTAAGGTTCGTATATTAATTTTAAATTTCATGCACTAGACTAAGGGCAACACATTATCATCTCTTTTTTACGGTTTTTATTACATTATAATTTAACAAATCGTCAGAAAGTATATTTTTTTGTACAGTTTTATTCGAAATTTATACGAACATGTTACGGTTACTAAGACCGAAGATAATAAGGAAAATAGCTGAAAATTTTAGTTCTTCAATAACTGTTTAAATTTTATGCGCAATGGACAGATTTAATCCAATACTTCTCATTGCACTTGATGTGACACACCTAAAACAAATTAAAACCATAGAATCGCTGCGGCTAAAAAATTCGATTCAAAATTTATTTTGACTCCACTATTACAGTAGCAAATGTGACATGTCGTAAAATAGTAAAATAATCACAGATTGGACCAATAAGTTGATAAGAAGTTTGGCAACCTTGGTATGGTTATATATATATATATATATATATATATATATATATATATATATATATATATATATATATATATATATATATATATATATATATATATTCTTGACTTGTCCTATATTATGTAATGATCAAATGGACCAATAAACATTATTATTATTATTATTATTTTTTTTTTTTGTGAAGCCAGTCGCCCTTCTCTCTGTCTCCGATGCCAGAGAGGGTACGCTGGTAATACCAGAGACCACTCCCTACGCCGTAGGGTCAGTGGTCACTGGGTCCACGAATCGTGTGCTCTGAGCAGGCGTAACGAGCCAAGGATAACGGCCTTCTGCATTCTTCCGGCTAAGATTTCTGCCAAATTGTTGGCCGAGGCGCTAGCCGAGGCCAACAAGCATCGAAGTATCGAATGTATTGCTTTCACACCTAAATATACCAATATACTATTAAAGCATTAATAAAATAAAACAAGAATTCCGCTGCATTAATTTCTTGTTCGCAAGCGACTTCATTCAACTGATAATCTTGCTTATAAGTACACTTCAGATATTCTATATACATACTTCATTAGTTTTCTAACTGCAAAAAATATTGGTAACTTTCGGCATATACTACACGCACTTTATTTATATAATATACCGTACCCGTATTATAGTTTATTGACCGTGTATCCATATAACCAAGCGATATAGGTTTCCATGAACTATATAGATTTGACAATATTCTATAAAGATCGGTCGATAAAGATTTCAACTGTATATAATATTTTTTATAGTATAACTAAATATTTCCTTTACAGATATATTCTGTATTTGATCTTTACAGCGATTATAAAGTATTATATACTTTCCTATATAGAATATATGATTTACATATATAGCACATATAAAGTATCATTATATTATCGACAACTCGTCTATGTAGATCCTGTAAAGTTAGGTATCCGATAAACACATTTCCTGTTTTGGAAGATGTATTACCTTATTAAATATACGTCATCTACATGAATGGCTATGAGTATTCTATACCAAACAGTTATTGTCTTTACGTACTTGATACCGAAATTTATAGTACTTATAAAGTGTCATTATATTGTAGGCTAGATAACGCACCAGTATGATCTAAAATATAATAATAATAATAATAATAATAATAATAATAATAATAATAATAATAATAATAATAATAATAGGTAGTCGACAGACCGCCCGATCAACCGGTCGAGGAGGTGGTTTTAGATGTTCCACCCATACCAGAGGGCATCAGAACCAGAAGGGGGCTGCACCATCAAAAGCCCCCTCGGCCACAAGATCTGGTCAGAGTGGACGCAGAACTCAGTGAAGCTATTCCGGAAGAGGCTGATATCTGGCACATTAATTGTGCCGTCTACGACGCCGCGACGCGGCTCTCTCCGGTGGTGAGGCGGGATAATACTACTTCCCCTCAGGAGAGAGCTGACCGGCGTATAAGAAAGATGGAAGCCAAGATCCGGTCGGCGAGACAATATGCCTCCCGTATTCAGTGTGTGATGGATTACATGGCGGAGAACAGGCCTTTCACGTCAAAAGTGCGGCGAATCGCCGCCAACTTAAGGCGAGTCCATCACACGCTTAACGTGGCAGTGCTGCTTACCACCAAGCAACATTGTCTCGATAGAATACGGATGCTGGTGGCTTGCAAAAAGTCGCTAGCAAGGCGGGCGAGGGCAGTAGCGGAAAATAACCTTTTCCGCAAGAAGCCATCTCGCCTGTTCCAACCGCCCGAGCGTATTGTTGAGAATCCGCCGACTGTAGATCAGGTGGAAGACTTCTGGAAGACGCTTTACGAACAAAAGTGTCCACTAAACCGAGATACTCCAGCCCTGGCACACTTTGAAGCTTTTTGCCAAGGGCTCCAGCAGCCTCAAGCAGTGTGCCAACCGATAACGACGGAAGAGGTTCGAAGAGCCCTAGAAGGCTCCAAGAACTTTGCTGCTCCTGGACCCGATGGGATTAACACCTTTTGGTGGAAAAAACTTCCGAGCACCCACCGCCATTTAGCCAGAATCTTCACCTCGTGGCTAAATTGAGAGCAGCAAATCCCTTCCTGGATTATCGAGGGGCGAACCGTGCTACTCCCTAAGAACGGAGATCTGGCAGATCCAGCGAACTACAGACCGATAACCTGTTTAAACGCATGTTATAAGATATTCACACGTATCTTGTACATGCGGGTACTTCAAGCAAGCGGCCCGGTTTACGAACGGATATACGAGCAACGTGGGTCTAAGAAGGGTGTCGCTGGCTGCAAGGAGAACCTGCTTATTGACAGATGTGTCACGCAGGACTCCGTGCAGTATAAGCGGAACCTTTCTATGGCCTGGATCGATTACCGCAAGGCATTTGATATGACATCTCATGAGCTAATTGTTCACTTGCTCCAAGGTCTTGCGGTGCCCGGTCCCGTAGTGAGATGCATAGAACAACTCATGCCGCTCTGGAGGACTCGCTTTACTATAACATCTGGTAATGTCAGAGTCCAAACAGAGCCGGTTATGTTTAAGAGGGGTGTGTTTCAGGGAGACTCTCTCAGCCCCCTTCTATTTTGCATCTCGCTACTGCCGTTATCCGTTGAACTTCGCAGAACCCGTGGTTACAATTGCGGTACCCCCGGAGATAGGAGGCATAAGATCACCCATCTGTTTTACTTTATGCCTCCAGCGAGAGAGATTTACGCCAATCTCTCAGGGTGGTACATGAGTACACTCAGGCTGTCGGTATGGAGTTCGGCTTGGACAAATGTGCACTGGTTCACCTCAAGAGAGGACGATGCGGTGTCTACGGAAAGGACGCGCAGCTTGTGGATGGAAGCATCTTGCACCACCTAGATGCCGGAGAGACGTATAAATACTTGGGTGTTGAGCAACGCTCCACTCAAGAAGTGTCAACAGTTAAAAACGCTCTCCGCGGCAAGTACCAGCACCTCCTCCGGCAGATTTGGTCTTCTGAACTGTCGGGGAAGAATAAGGTGTCTGCAACTAACATGCTTGCCGTTCCGATCCTTCTACACTCCTTTGGGGTAGTGAAATGGACACAAGGCGAGTTGCGCCAACTCGATGTAGGAACCCGAAAGATGATGCATCTCAACAGAAGTTTGCATCCAAAATCGTCCGTTCCGCGGTTATATCTCTCACGACAGCAGGGAGGCCGTGGACTCTTGAGTTTGGAGTATCTACATAGCAGGTCGGCTCTGGATGGAGCTTGCAAGATCATCAAGAGTTCGGATCCCCTTCTCTGCATGGTTCGCGACCATGAAAACGCAGGGACGGGAGCGTTCTTATTCAAGGCAGCACAACGAGCAGCCGATGAACTTGATCTCGACTTCGTCACCGAGCTGGAACCCGCTCAGCTAAAAGCCCATACAAAAGCAGCAGAGCAACGTAAATTTCTGCAGCTGCATAAAGATAAGCCCTTGCATGGAGTCTTCTACAAGAACATCGAAGACAGGGGCTTATCTGAGAAGCTGACCTTTGCTTTCCTAAGGTCAGCTGGGCTGAAGTCTGAGACCGAAGGGTTCATTATGGGTTGCCAGGATGGTGTCTTTAACACACTCGTCTATCGAAGTCATGTCCTGGGTATAGAGGTCCTTGATGTAAACTGTAGGGCCTGCCGAAGGGCGCCGGAGACACTTATGCACCTGTTGTCGGCTTGTCCGACATACGCTGTCTCGGCCTATATCCACAGACATGATGGAGCATTACGTGTGCTGTACTATCATCTGCGGCATAAGTATGGGATAGACGAGACACCAGTGCTGCCTTACGCTCCGGGGGATATTGAGTCCGTAGTGGGGAATGAGCGGTGCCTAATTTATTGAAACTACTCGTTTCCCACCCTCAGGCAAATACAGGCCAATAAACCTGATTTAGCCCTCCTCGACCACCAACTTAGGACAATGTTTGTCATTGAATTCTCCGCCCCAGGGGAAACAAACATTGTTGTGAAAGAGGAGGAAAAACGGACTAAATATCGAGATTTTCTCTTCGAACTCCGTAGACTCTATCCGGACCACACTGTTAAACTAGTGGTTCTTATCATAGGATGCCTAGGTGGGGTGAGGCGCACACTGCTTTCGGAATTGAAGACGATACCGGCATGCCGAAACTCGGCAGAAATCTTAGCCGGAAGAATGCAGAAGGCCGTTATCCTTGGCTCGTTACGCCTGCTCAGAGCACACGATTCGTGGACCCAGTGACCACTGACCCTACGGCGTAGGGAGTGGTCTCTGGTATTACCAGCGTACCCTCTCTGGCATCGGAGACAGAGAGAAGGGCGACTGGCTTCACAAAAAAAAAAAATAATAATAATAATAATAATATATATATATATATATGTATATATATTTTATTCCTTATTCATTTTGTACTTAATTCTTGACTTGTCCTATATTATGTAATGATCAAATGGACCAATAAACATTATTATTATTATTATTATTTTTTTTTTGTGAAGCCAGTCGCCCTTCTCTCTGTCTCCGATGCCAGAGAGGGTACGCTGGTAATACCAGAGACCACTCCCTACGCCGTAGGGTCAGTGGTCACTGGGTCCACGAATCGTGTGCTCTGAGCAGGCGTAACGAGCCAAGGATAACGGCCTTCTGCATTCTTCCGGCTAAGATTTCTGCCGAGTTTCGGCATGCCGGTATCGTCTTCAATTCCGAAAGCAGTGTGCGCCTCACCCCACCTAGGCATCCTATGATAAGAACCACTAGTTTAACAGTGTGGTCCGGATAGAGTCTACGGAGTTCGAAGAGAAAATCTCGATATTTAGTCCGTTTTTCCTCCTCTTTCACAACAATGTTTGTTTCCCCTGGGGCGGAGAATTCAATGACAAACATTGTCCTAAGTTGGTGGTCGAGGAGGGCTAAATCAGGTTTATTGGCCTGTATTTGCCTGAGGGTGGGAAACGAGTAGTTTCAATAAATTAGGCACCGCTCATTCCCCACTACGGACTCAATATCCCCCGGAGCGTAAGGCAGCACTGGTGTCTCGTCTATCCCATACTTATGCCGCAGATGATAGTACAGCACACGTAATGCTCCATCATGTCTGTGGATATAGGCCGAGACAGCGTATGTCGGACAAGCCGACAACAGGTGCATAAGTGTCTCCGGCGCCCTTCGGCAGGCCCTACAGTTTACATCAAGGACCTCTATACCCAGGACATGACTTCGATAGACGAGTGTGTTAAAGACACCATCCTGGCAACCCATAATGAACCCTTCGGTCTCAGACTTCAGCCCAGCTGACCTTAGGAAAGCAAAGGTCAGCTTCTCAGATAAGCCCCTGTCTTCGATGTTCTTGTAGAAGACTCCATGCAAGGGCTTATCTTTATGCAGCTGCAGAAATTTACGTTGCTCTGCTGCTTTTGTATGGGCTTTTAGCTGAGCGGGTTCCAGCTCGGTGACGAAGTCGAGATCAAGTTCATCGGCTGCTCGTTGTGCTGCCTTGAATAAGAACGCTCCCGTCCCTGCGTTTTCATGGTCGCGAACCATGCAGAGAAGGGGATCCGAACTCTTGATGATCTTGCAAGCTCCATCCAGAGCCGACCTGCTATGTAGATACTCCAAACTCAAGAGTCCACGGCCTCCCTGCTGTCGTGAGAGATATAACCGCGGAACGGACGATTTTGGATGCAAACTTCTGTTGAGATGCATCATCTTTCGGGTTCCTACATCGAGTTGGCGCAACTCGCCTTGTGTCCATTTCACTACCCCAAAGGAGTGTAGAAGGATCGGAACGGCAAGCATGTTAGTTGCAGACACCTTATTCTTCCCCGACAGTTCAGAAGACCAAATCTGCCGGAGGAGGTGCTGGTACTTGCCGCGGAGAGCGTTTTTAACTGTTGACACTTCTTGAGTGGAGCGTTGCTCAACACCCAAGTATTTATACGTCTCTCCGGCATCTAGGTGGTGCAAGATGCTTCCATCCACAAGCTGCGCGTCCTTTCCGTAGACACCGCATCGTCCTCTCTTGAGGTGAACCAGTGCACATTTGTCCAAGCCGAACTCCATACCGACAGCCTGAGTGTACTCATGTACCACCCTGAGAGATTGGCGTAAATCTCTCTCGCTGGAGGCATAAAGTAAAACAGATGGGTGATCTTATGCCTCCTATCTCCGGGGGTACCGCAATTGTAACCACGGGTTCTGCGAAGTTCAACGGATAACGGCAGTAGCGAGATGCAAAATAGAAGGGGGCTGAGAGAGTCTCCCTGAAACACACCCCTCTTAAACATAACCGGCTCTGTTTGGACTCTGACATTACCAGATGTTATAGTAAAGCGAGTCCTCCAGAGCGGCATGAGTTGTTCTATGCATCTCACTACGGGACCGGGCACCGCAAGACCTTGGAGCAAGTGAACAATTAGCTCATGAGATGTCATATCAAATGCCTTGCGGTAATCGATCCAGGCCATAGAAAGGTTCCGCTTATACTGCACGGAGTCCTGCGTGACACATCTGTCAATAAGCAGGTTCTCCTTGCAGCCAGCGACACCCTTCTTAGACCCACGTTGCTCGTATATCCGTTCGTAAACCGGGCCGCTTGCTTGAAGTACCCGCATGTACAAGATACGTGTGAATATCTTATAACATGCGTTTAAACAGGTTATCGGTCTGTAGTTCGCTGGATCTGCCAGATCTCCGTTCTTAGGGAGTAGCACGGTTCGCCCCTCGATAATCCAGGAAGGGATTTGCTGCTCTCAATTTAGCCACGAGGTGAAGATTCTGGCTAAATGGCGGTGGGTGCTCGGAAGTTTTTTCCACCAAAAGGTGTTAATCCCATCGGGTCCAGGAGCAGCAAAGTTCTTGGAGCCTTCTAGGGCTCTTCGAACCTCTTCCGTCGTTATCGGTTGGCACACTGCTTGAGGCTGCTGGAGCCCTTGGCAAAAAGCTTCAAAGTGTGCCAGGGCTGGAGTATCTCGGTTTAGTGGACACTTTTGTTCGTAAAGCGTCTTCCAGAAGTCTTCCACCTGATCTACAGTCGGCGGATTCTCAACAATACGCTCGGGCGGTTGGAACAGGCGAGATGGCTTCTTGCGGAAAAGGTTATTTTCCGCTACTGCCCTCGCCCGCCTTGCTAGCGACTTTTTGCAAGCCACCAGCATCCGTATTCTATCGAGACAATGTTGCTTGGTGGTAAGCAGCACTGCCACGTTAAGCGTGTGATGGACTCGCCTTAAGTTGGCGGCGATTCGCCGCACTTTTGACGTGAAAGGCCTGTTCTCCGCCATGTAATCCATCACACACTGAATACGGGAGGCATATTGTCTCGCCGACCGGATCTTGGCTTCCATCTTTCTTATACGCCGGTCAGCTCTCTCCTGAGGGGAAGTAGTATTATCCCGCCTCACCACCGGAGAGAGCCGCGTCGCGGCGTCGTAGACGGCACAATTAATGTGCCAGATATCAGCCTCTTCCGGAATAGCTTCACTGAGTTCTGCGTCCACTCTGACCAGATCTTGTGGCCGAGGGGGCTTTTGATGGTGCAGCCCCCTTCTGGTTCTGATGCCCTCTGGTATGGGTGGAACATCTAAAACCACCTCCTCGACCGGTTGATCGGGCGGTCTGTCGACTACCTATTATTATTATTATTATTATTATTTTTTTTTTTTTTTTTTAGCTAACTAAAAACCAGTCACCCTTCTCTGTGGCTCCGACCCTCACAGAGGGGAGCTGGTAGTACCGGTAGCCACTCCCCACGCCCGTGGGGTAAGTGACTACTGGGTCCGGGAATCGTGTGCCCTGAGCAGACGTAATGAACCAAGAATGACGGCCTTCTGCATTCTGCCGGCTAAGATCTCTGCCGAGTTTCGGCATGCCGGTATGATCTTGAGTTCCGAAAGCAGTGTGTGTCTCGTTCCACCGAGGGCTCCTATAATCAGTACCACTATCTTAACAGTATGGTCTGGATACAGTCTGCGGAGTTCGAAGAGCAGATCTCGATATTTTGTCCGTTTTTCCTCCTCCTTCAAGACAATGTTGTTCTCCGCGGGAGCCGAGAACTCCACGACAAACATTGTCTTGAGTTGATGGTCGAGGAGTACTACGTCAGGCTTGTTGGCTTGTATTTGCCTGACGGTGGGAAAAGAGTAGTTCCAATAAATTAGACACTTCTCATTTCCCACAACGGACTCAATATCCCCCGGAGCGTAAGGCAGCACTGGTGTTTCGTCTATCCCATACGAGTGCCTTAAATGGTAATAAAGCACTCGTAATGCTCCGTCGTGCCTTTGGATATAGGCCGAGACTGCATATGTCGGGCAAGCCGACAGCAAGTGCATAAGAGTCTCTGGCGCCCTGCGGCAGGCCCTGCAGCTGACATCAGGGACCTCTATACCCATGACACGACTACGATAGACGAGGGTGTTAAATACACCATCCTGGCAAGCCATTATGAATCCCTCGGTCTCAGACTTCAGCCCGGCTGACCTTAAGAAGGCAAAGGTCAGCCTTTCGGATAAGCCAAGGTTCTCTATATTTTTATAGAAAACTCCGTGCATTGGCTTATCCGTGTGAAGCTGCAGAAAGATGTTGTGTTCCGCAGCTTTAATTTGGGCTTTTCGTCGAGCAGGTTCCAACTCGGTGACAGAGTCGGGATTTACCCGCTCGACGTCGAAGGAGAGACCAAGTTCATCGGCTGCTCTCTGTGCTGCCTTAAACAAAAATGCTCCTATTCCTGCACTTTCATGGTCCCGGACCATGCAGAGGAGGGGATCCGAACTCCTGATAACCTTACAGGCTCCATCCAGAACCATCCTATTATGGAGACTCTCCAAATTCAAGAGTCCACGGCCTCCCCGATGTCGTGGGAGGTATAACCGTGGAACGGACGATTTAGGATGCAAACTCCTATTGAGATGCATCTTCTTGCGGGTTCCTACGTCGAGTTGACGCAACTCTTCTCGACTCCACTTCACTACCCCAAAGGAGTAGAGAAGGATCGGAACGGCAAGCATATTGGTAGCAGACACCTTGTTCTTCCCCGACAGTTCTGAAGACCAGATCTGTCGGAGTCGGTGCTGATACTTGCCGCGGAGAGCGTTTTTCACTACACTCACTTCTTGGGTGGAGCGTTGCTCGACACCCAAGTAAGTGTACGACTCTCCGGCATCTAGATGATGTAAGATGCTTCCGTCCACGAGCTGCGCGTCCTCTCCGTAGTCCCCGCATCGTCCTCTCTTGAGATGGACCAGTGCACATTTGTCTAACCCGAACTCCATACCGACAGCCTGCGTGTACTCCTGTACCACCCTGAGGGACTGGTGTAGGTCCCTCTCTCCGGAGGCATAAAGTTTAAGGTCATCCATATAAAACAGATGGGTGACCTTATGCCTCCTGTCGCCGGGGGTACCGCAGTTGTAGCCACGGGTTTTCCGGAGCGAAACGGATAATGGCAGTAGTGAGATGCAAAACAGAAGGGGGCTGAGGGAGTCTCCCTGAAATACTCCCCTTCTGAAATATACCGGCTCCGTCTGGACTCTATCGTTACCCGATGTTATGGTAAAGCGAGTCCTCCAGAGCGGCATCAGTTCTTCGATACATCTCACTACGGGACCGGGCACCGCAAGACATTGGAGCAAGTGTACAATGAGCTCGTGTGATGTCATGTCAAATGCCTTGCGGTAATCGATCCAGGCCATGGAGAGGTTACGCTTATACTGCACGGAGTCCTGCGTGACACACCTGTCAATCAGCAGGTTCTCCTTGCAGCCAGCGACACCTCTCTTTGACCCTCGTTGCTCATATATCCGCTCGTAAACCGGTTCAACTGCATGGAGCACCCGCATGTACAAAATGCGTGTAAACACCTTGTAGCATGCGTTTAAACAGGTTATCGGCCGGTAGTTCTTTGGGTCAGACAAATCTCCGTTCTTCGGGATCAGCACTGTCCACCCCGCGACAACCCAAGAAGGAATTTGCTGCTCCCCATTTAGCCATGAATTGAAAATTCTGGCCAAATGGTGGTGGGTACTGGGTAATTTTTTCCACCAATAGTTGTTTATCCCATCGGGACCTGGAGCAGCAAAGTTCTTAGAGCCCTCAAGAGCTCTTCGAACCTCTTCTGGAGTTATCGGTTGGCACACCTCGTTTGGTTGTTGAAGCCTTTGACAGAAGGCTTCAAAGTGTGCCAGGGCTGGAGAGTCTCGGTTGAGTGGAAGCTTCTCCTCGTAAAGCGTTTTCCAGAAATTTTCCACCTGATCTACAGTCGGCGGATTCTCTGCAACACGCGGAGGCGGTTCGAAAAGGCGCGAGGGCTTTTGGCGGAAGAGTTTATTTTCCGCTAGCCCCCTCGCCCGCCTCACTAGTGATTTTTTACAAACCACTAGCATCCGTATCCTGTCGAGACAGTGCTGTTTGGTGGTTCGCAGCACTGCCTCATTGAGTGTGTGATGGACGCGTCTTAAGTTGGCGGCTATTCGACGCACTTTAGGCGTAAATGGCCTATTGGCCGCCATGTAGTCCATCACACATTGGATACGGGATGCGTGTTGCCTCGCCGACCGGATCTTGGCTTCCATCTTTTGTATGCGCCGCTCCGCCCTCTCCTGTGGGGAGGCAGTATTACGCCTCTCCGTCCGAGAAAAGCGTTGAACAGCGGCATACACGGCACAGTTAATGTGCCAGATGTCAGCCCGTTCTGGTAGCGCATCACGAAGTTCTTCATCCACTCTGGCCAGGTCTTGTGGCCCGGGGGCTTTTATGTGGTGTAGCCCCCGTCTGGTACTGAGGCCCTCTGGTACTGGTGGAACAAGGAGAACCACTTCCTCAACCGGTGAATGCGGCGGTCTTTCGGCCACCTCATTCACCGGTCCAGGAGCAGCCCTCACGTAGCCCCTTCTACGAAGATGGGATACATAGTCACGCAGATTTTGTGGCGTGAAGGCGCCATGCTCTGGATGCCTGTCACACCACAGAGCATGCATCCGCCCCATGTATCCCCTTCGTGCGGGTTCACTGCTTTCGTAGCATTGCAGAAGGTCGTCCCTTAGCTCATCCGTCCACTCAATTATTATTATTATTATTATTATTATTATTATTATTATTATTATTATTATATTTTAGATCATACTGGTGCGTTATCTAGCCTACAATATAATGACACTTTATAAGTACTATAAATTTCGGTATCAAGTACGTAAAGACAATAACTGTTTGGTATAGAATACTCATAGCCATTCATGTAGATGACGTATATTTAATAAGGTAATACATCTTCCAAAACAGGAAATGTGTTTATCGGATACCTAACTTTACAGGATCTACATAGACGAGTTGTCGATAATATAATGATACTTTATATGTGCTATATATGTAAATCATATATTCTATATAGGAAAGTATATAATTCTTTATAATCGCTGTAAAGATCAAATACAGAATATATCTGTAAAGGAAATATTTAGTTATACTATAAAAAATATTATATACAGTTGAAATCTTTATCGACCGATCTTTATAGAATATTGTCAAATCTATATAGTTCATGGAAACCTATATCGCTTGGTTATATGGATACACGGTCAATAAACTATAATACGGGTACGGTATATTATATAAATAAAGTGCGTGTAGTATATGCCGAAAGTTACCAATATTTTTTGCAGTTAGAAAACTAATGAAGTATGTATATAGAATATCTGAAGTGTACTTATAAGCAAGATTATCAGTTGAATGAAGTCGCTTGCGAACAAGAAATTAATGCAGCGGAATTCTTGTTTTATTTTATTAATGCTTTAATAGTATATTGGTATATTTAGGTGTGAAAGCAATACATTCGATACTTCGATGCTTGTTGGCCTCGGCTAGCGCCTCGGCCAACAATTTGCATCGTCGCGTCGTCCGGGAATGTGCTTTCACACCGAAGTACACATACTATTTTTTCTGAAATCCCAATCAATATTATTATAAATTAAGGAATTTGTATTAATGCATAACATTTCTTCATTACAATCTAACTGCTTATTAATAAATGCAATTTTAATGTGAGTTGTTTGTCTGCGTGTATTTATTTACTATCTAAAATATAAATAAAAAACCGTACGGGAATGTTAATTTCCCGGCCTAGGCCGGGAAAGTAACATTCCCGTACGGCTTTGTTGATCGTTGTTTGGCAACGGATCTTGTCCGGTCTGTTTTCTGATAGTTTCTTAGCAAAGGACTAAAATACTGGAATTGTGCATTTTTAACCTCCCCACAATAAAATTGTGGGAGGTTACTACAATTAGTCCACAATCGAGAATTGAGATAACATCAAATCTTTACGTTTTGATGTCCCAGGAACCCAAAAAAGTTGTTTTTGAAAAATGTTTGTGTGTGTGTGTGTGTGTGTATATGTATGTGTGCGTATACTATTTCTTGTAAACGCGATAACTTCTGTTAGACTTAAAATATTTAATTTCAATTTGGAACATATGTAAAACAGCATATTACAATATTCCCTAATGCATTTGGGCCATATCTGTAATACATGGTGATAACCAGATGTCTACAAACTCATACGTAAAGTAGGTTTTATTTTAATTTCAGAGCAAAATATTACTAAGATTTTTGATTAAGCATACAAAAATGAGATGTATAAGATTTATAAACCGCAAGATACCGGGAGTATGTTAGACAAACCAACTTTATTTAACTTAGATGATGTTATCCTAAAATGTGGAACATGGTAATTTTAATAAGATTATTATGAAGTGAACAAGCTATCCAGTGTTTATAATTATCCTGAAATCTTGCCTTCTTGTAAGTTTCGTCTATCAAATGCGAATTCTTGACTTGAAGTTGCAGGATCTCAGCGTACGGTATACCTTAAAATATTGATACCTCGGTTTTAGGACATTGAATCATATTTCCAAACTTGACATGTTAACGACTTTGACGTCGTGATTGAAAATTCCATAAAAAATTGTTAGTTGTAATATTACTGCTTGTATTCCTATTTGTGTCTTCGTTTTTGGGCTCGAGATACACAGCTATCTGCTGAAGTTTCAGCTTCAGGTAGATCTACAGTTTCAGAGCCATCAAACGCCCAGAAAGCATATGATATCCTCAGGACATCCTAGTACAGTCCCGCTGTCCCAGATTTGGGATTATTCTATGGACAAGTGATGTGGGATGCTTCATGAGTTTTGCAGTAGGTATATAGTGACTCGCCAGTAGGTATATAGTGACTCGTAAAATTAAAGAAACTGGATTTGTTGGTTACTTGCCAACTTTATTAAAGATAAAGTTGGTTCTTGTGCTTTTGGTTTTTTTATGAAGTCGTTTGCAAATGAGGATACAAAATGGAACATAAGAGCATGTGAAGAGAAAGTACCGTTATTGCCAGAAGGGCATCATCATAGTCTGTATATCAACTATCCATAAAAGAAGATATCTAAATAATCTATAATTTATCAATTAGATGTGGAAGAATAATTGATATATTATAGTACATAAAATGTTGATTTCTTAAGTATTGCTGTTTTGTTCCATTCTTATCATAATCTGGAAAAGCTGCCTTCCTGAATGCCAAGATGTAAACATTATGCTCGTATCTTCAAAACCATCACATTTATTATCGTAAAATTGGGGTGGTAGAGACGACTTTTCAGAATTCCAATACAAATAGTACAAACGATACCCAAGAAATGACTGTTCAGTAATCTAAATAGCAAGACTGATCGGAAATTTGATTTCAATGCACGCAGTTTGTTACTCTATTATTGTCCTCTGGCCAATGTGTAGCATATTAAGCATTTCACGCCAAAAGAATATTTTTGCTACTTTTAAATTTAAATGTTCTGGTAGTTTAAAACAAACAATGCAACATAATGCTTTCAAGTAGTAAAAATATTATTTTTGCGTGAAATGCTAACAGTTTGCTATGCAATGGAGGACATAGCACAGCAAGTTGCTAACATTGTTTGAAAGAAACTTGTAGTCTGGCTATTTAGGTAAACATTACGGCCCTAAAAGCCTACAGTGATATCCTAAGGATAGCATAAAACACATCCTGTATGGGTCTCTAAGAATATACAAAAGTACGTCCGTGAGATATCCTGAGGATACGGAAAGTAGTGCCACTTCGAGATCCCAAGGATATCTATCGTATATCTTGGGATATCCTCAGGATATTGCTTTTATATCCCTAGGATGTCCGTAAGATAACCTTGTGCTGTCTGTGCGATTCTGTGCTTTGGTCGAGTTCAGAAGAGTAAGTCTGAAAATTATTAAGTTCTTGTGTTCATGTAAACGGGGTCACCAAATTATGGCAATAAACCATAATTAAAATATAAAATCAGATTTAAAAGATATATTTAGGATTTAAATGTCAAAAATTTTATGTATAATTAATAATATTTTTTGTTATTGTTATTTTAAATATCCATGACAATAATATGTAAGTGAATACGCTACAGTAGGATAATAAACAAAATGGTTTACCTTGATGCGTTGTGGGCAATACTGGTGACTGCGAATATGAGATTTGGCGAAGAATGTCTTTTTTTAATGGCATCCAGAAGCACGAGAGGTCAAGGTAAAGAATACAGATGGCAAGATCGGCAAGTTGCCAGTTAACCAAAATTTACGTCTCTTAGACATGGACCATTAGGGAAGCAGACAGATGCTTGATGCTTTCGAAATGTGGGTTTGGAGACGTTTATCACGAATTCCCTGGACAGCCCATCTCACCAGTACCTCGATTCTCCAAGAAATACGTCCCCAAAGCTAACTCTCCCTCACCGTATTCTCTCGAATACTCTCATTTTTTGGCCTCATCAACCGGAGGGAGGACTATATAGAACGGTTGATAATTGAGGGAAAATCAGAGGCGAAAAGGGCGCCCTTCCAAAACGTTGGGCTGATGTCATCAAGGAGCTGATGAGAAAGAGGTTCAATGAGGCTGTGCGCCTAACAGACAATCGCGATAGAAGGCGTGCTATACAGCAAGTGCAGGCCAACTATAATAATTTTCATGAATCACAAAACGTCTGGCAAGACGTTGTGAATAAGAAAAATAATTTGTTAAAAACTTCCCAGGAAATAAAATCATTTCTCAGTCTCACTGGTTATTATAGAAAATTTATACGGACCTATACGGCTGTCCCAAGTTAAAACACTGTATAAGCCAGTTTCATCAAAAATCGTATTTTTACATTTTTTGATATACAGTATCATCTACCAATCCGTGATTGAGGAAAACTAAAATTCTATGTCCAAAGTCCATGTGTAAACAGTAATATCCACTGTATATCCACTAACCGAATCATGTTACTAATTTAAAACACTGTACATCCGTAATTTTTTAAATGGTTTATACAGTGTTTTGACTTGGGACAGCCGTATACAAACGTGATATGGAACGTATTAAAGGAGCTATAAAAATCTACCACGAAGTAAAAACAAATCATAGAGGCGCCCATGAAACATATTTAAAACATTTTTCTGTGTTTCTTGTTGAGATTCTAATATATATAGAACGACACCAATTGAACAATTAATTTTATTAGGTCTAATCGCTTATCGCTCCACAATTCATATTGAAACAGGAAAAACTCCGCAAGAAATTATTTATGGAAATCGCCCTATAATTCCAGAATTTAATGTCACAACTGATTACTTTATTAAAGATGATACAGAAGATGTGAAAGGGCCCCGCAAGGTGGCAATGGAAATTGGTTCTTGGTTAATTTCGCCCAAATTTTAGTATGATGTTCCTTTGACCTTCCTGAATAAAAGTCACCATGGGCATAACCTTCTAACTCCTTTCCTTTAAGCTGTAGAAGCCTCAGAAGATTAGTCCATACGAAAGTTGCAAAAAAAGGGTTAAAGTAGCAACCAAACATGGCTACCCTTGTTTTCGAGGGCGACCAACACGATGATGATAGACACTCGTACTGTTGGATCGAATTCTTTTAAGGAAACTCAATATGTCGTATAAAATTTCGCAATCGGACATCCTAACGACCCCAGGGGGTTGAAACCTCCCTCTCCCTCAATATCGAAACATGCAAAAAACATGCAAACGTGATGAAAATTTTTCTATACGTTTTTAAGGGCGGGGAATACGATGCTGATATTATTTAGCCTCCCACCCCTTACCAACTACACCTAAATGCATAAATCACCTCTTTTTTCCCATTAAATTAACATTTAATAATAATCATATATGACGTATGCCTAGCATAAGAATAAAAATGATGTACATAATGTGAAAATAAAAATATAACAAAAAAGTCGACTATGCATATACACAACTATATACATGCGCATAACATGTTCTATCAAACGCCTCTTATGCTGCAATAAAAAAATTCCATCCCTAGAAAAGCCGATCTAATGAGCATTGATGATCTCACAATAAAAAAATGGATTTGGACATGCAAGGGTAGTTTTTGAGAACTAAGAGAGAAAGTGATGATAATATCGTGTTCTCCACCCTTGAAAACGGATCCCCCTTCAAAACCTTCTTTTTGAGGGACACTTCAGGATTGAGAGAGGAGATGGTTTTAACCCCCCGTATGTCTGGTTGCTAAATTTTACAGAACATATTGAGTTTCCTCAAGAAAAAAACCGATCCAACAAGTCCTCGCATGCCTGATAAGGAAAAATGGGAGAAAGGTGGTTTTATGTGTTTAGGGTTAGTTGGTTAGGGATGGGAGGCTAAATAATATCAGCATCGAATCCGATACAACAAGTTCTCGCATGCCTGACAACGAAAAATGAAAAAAAGGGAAAAATTGGGGGGGGGGTAGGCACCACGTGACTCTCATTATCGTATTGGCTGCCCTCTAAAATGGGGGGTAGCCATGTTTGGTCGCTACCCTTGCATTTTTGCAACTTTCGTACGGACTAATCTTCTGAGGCTTCTGTAGCTTAAAGAAAAAGAGTTAGAAGATTAGATTAGATTTTGATAAGGAATTGGCTGATTGGCCTTGACCACCGCGACCCCCATGGATCTATTGTGGCACTCCTTGTCTAATTTTACTTAGAGCTCCTTATCCAGCTTTGTCGTTTGTATCAGACTCCATAGCCTTGATATAGCTATCTGCCCTTGGTTTCTCTTCGCCAAGTAGTTGGAAACTCTGGCTAGGCCTTCGCAATGGCACAGCACAGTACTGAGGTCTCCTCTTCCTATTGACAGAATCTGCATTTTGCATCCTCTGCCAGGCCCATTAGACTCATATGTCTATAAGTCTACAGTGTCCAGTTAGAAAACCTACCATTATCCTAATAGCCTTTCTATTTTGGCCTAGTAGGTCTTCCGTGAATTTGGCCGATCGTTCTTTAATGAACTTTTTGGCCTGTCGTAGGAAATTCTTCCACTACTCTAGAGATTTATTTTGTTCCCATTCATTAATGGATGTTCTTATGCGTGGCTTAGCCACACTGCAAAAGGGTCGGGTCCTACTAGGGCCTTAGATGCGCCTTCCCGGGCCAGTTCATCAGCCTTCTCTTTTCCCCTGTGTCCCTCGTGTCCTGATACCCATGCCACGGTCACTTTGTTCTGACTTCCTAGGTCCGTAAGGGCATTTATACAATCCCAAACTAGTCTTGAATCGACCTGCATGGAATCGAGTGCCTTTAGCGCTGCTTGGCTATCGGAAAAAATGGCAATTGACTGGTTTACAGTTGTTCCTTGCCTCATTATTTCCTTTGCACACCACTGTATAGCGGCCACTTCAGCCTGAAATATTGTGGCCTGTATTCCTAGACTTATCAGGATTTTCGTTTTCGACCTTATTATTCCGTAAATCCCAGTTCCGACTCCCTGTTCTGTCTTGGCGCCGTCCATATACCAGATCGTTTACGCCAATATTGGAGAGCCGTTTTGCTAGTCCTCTGTCTGGTATTTTGATTTGAAATTTTTTATTGAAGTTATACTTTGGGACCATTGTGTCCTTGGGCATTCCCAAAATGGGATCCGCCTTCAGCTCTGAGTATAACTTTTAGTGCTCTATTCCGTGTTGTTGCCTTATGGGCGTTGTGCCTCGCATTAGCCTGTGCACCACTGAACGAGCTTCCCCTTGGACAAATATGTGTAGTGGTGTCAGGTCTAAAAGAAAGAAAAGAAATAATAATAATAATAATAATAATAATTTATTGGTCCGTTCGATCAATATACATGATATTGGACAGGTCAAAGAAATACATTACATTAATGCACAATTAAATAGGTATTAAATTAGTAATTTTTAAAAACATCCATTATTTAAAATATTAATATGCGAATGACAATTTTACACACTAAACAAAATTTTACACAGAACTATATTAACATGTAAATATATTAGTAAAACTGAATTATCTAAAAATCTGCTGATCACACATCATCCAGGTAATCAGTCACAGTATAATAAGATTTATTAATCAAAAATGATTTTAGTTTCTTTTTGAAGTGGTGCAGGGGGATTGTTAACTTTATATCTTCTGGCAAATTATTATAGAATTTTCTTCCAGCATATGATGGACTCTTTTCAAATAAACAAGAACGATGTCGAACGAAATCGGTTGAGATCTGATCAAGACAACCGAAATTTGATTTTCTCAGTTTTTTTTTCGTATGTATAGATGAATATCAGGAGGGGGGATGGTCAGATATCTTCCCCAAATTTAAACTGAAGATTCCTTTAATATTGAGAATAAAAGGATACCATTTTTTTTCTTAACTAGTTGTTTAAGTGATCAAAAAAAAATTAAAACAACAAATTTGACCCTTGTCCAAAATACCCC
The DNA here is from genome assembly GCA_936432065.2 of Rutpela maculata. Lineage (NCBI taxonomy): Eukaryota > Metazoa > Arthropoda > Insecta > Coleoptera > Cerambycidae > Rutpela > Rutpela maculata. Next base: position 57,827,581 of record OW386293.2, read on the forward strand.
TTTTCGGCATGGTTTCACCCGTTTTTGGAAATTAAAATTTTAGGGTTTTATTATACTCGTCATTACAAATAATTTCCGTAGGGTCTGCATCCATCTTAAAAAATTACCCAATCTTTTCCTAAACCGACTCCACTATTAAGCTGCATTTTCTATATATTTATTTAATTTTTCCTGATTACTCTTAAGGTCAAACATCCTAATAACGATTCTAATAAATATTAAGACGCAATATTACACGACACTTTTAATTAAAATTTTTAACTTACCTTTTTGTCTGTTTGGTGACTATAATTTACTTTATCATAAAAGTAATTAGAAAAGTAATTGCTAATTCCTTTTTTAAAGACATGTACTTTGTAATTGTAATTAGTTCCTTTTTTAAAAAAGTAATTTGTAATTGTAATTATTTTTAAATTACAAGTAATTACTCAGCTCTGTATGCAAATGCAATAAAAGGATGCAGCAGAGCGAGTGGTTGTAGAAAAGCTGGGTTGAAGTGCTCCACTATAAGTGGATTATGTAATGGTGAATCATGTGAAAATCCACCAAAGGTTCGCATCGAGAGAGAGAGCGAGGACGAAGATGAAGAAATTCTGTTAATTCTCATTAATTAATTTACTATAACTTATTAATCTACTATATGTGTTGTGTATTATTATGGAGGCCCAGATTCCAGGAATAGTGACGAATATAATACTGAAGACGTTAACATCAATCGACCGTGAGCGTAAAAAAAATATATAATACTATAGATAATAAAAATGTTATTTTGTAAACGTAAAGGGTTATTCATTATATTTAGGCCATCCTTTATTATCGTTATTATTGGAGATAGAATAAAAAGTTTCAAACGAAAGTTGTTGGGTTGTAACCAGGGTGTATTAAATAGGTGATGCGACAAGGACCCGTTGAGTGGCTTCATAAGTGCATGCTTTCTATTTAATTTAGTAGATGGCGCGACCTTTAAGGTACTACAAAATCCTGCATATAGATAGATGAATTTGCTTTGCTGCATACAGTGTTGCAAACATTCCCGGCCTTTCGTTCGTGTTTAGTGAAACAAGAGTCCAGTGACATCTGACATTAAGCAGCTAAATTAAAAATATTGAAAGAATATATGCAGCAAAGCAAAGTCATCTATCTATATATAGGATTTTGTAGTAACTCAAAGGTCGCGCCATCTATTAAATTAAATAAAAATCATGCACTTATAAAGCCATTATTTTCATAGGAAAATACCGTACGTCGGACCACCTATTTAATACACCCTGCGCCAATATTCTTGGCTAAAGATGTCGGTCTCGGATGACTGGGGCCGGGCAGGACTATTGCCCTTTACCCCAATACATCGCTGTAGACCGGGGACCAGCCTCGTGCAGGGCGGGCGAGCTTACTTTACGTCGGCCCCATTCACAAATGTGAACGGTGCAGACGATTTCGGCCCACCTCCCTGGGTCCTGGCTCGTTGGACCTTGCTGGCTAAGACCTCTTCTGGCATGCTTCTGTCTTGATCTTCTTTCTTGATCTTCTTTCTTCGCCAGCTTGTCCCCCCCGGGGGGTGTCATCGGTCAGTTGGGTGGTTTTGGGTTTTTGGCAGGAGTGACTGCCGGTACAGAGAATGCCAATTGACATCCTGTCATCCGGATCATCGGTAGGGTAAGGATGAGCTGTGTAGCTCGAGGAAGGGCAGACCTAAATGCTTTGGTAGCATTTTCGGTCTGCCCGGAGCCAGGGGGACTACAGGTACTGGACGGTTTTTGTCCAGTACCCGCAGGGTCTTGGGTGGGTGGTTGAGTGATCGTCCTGTCTCTTCCGTGGGGTGTCTTCGTCGGACGGTGGTATGTTTTATACTCACCCGTTATCCAGTAGCTGCATCTTCGGCCGCTTGTGCCTCGGAGCGTCTGCTGGGTCATAGTCAGTAGCCTCCATGACTAGTGGGTTCCCATGCTCCTCAGCAAGGGCGTACATCTTCCTGGCTCTCTCCTTGATGATGTCAGTGACCGGGGTGTAGTTTAGGTCCCTGAAGATGTCTCCGTTGCGCACGAACCAGGGTGCGTTGACTGCTGTCCAGAGGGCGATGTTTTCCACTCTCTGGATCTGTTGGAGGTAGGTCTGTGCTTGGTAGCCCCAAGCTACCGAAGCGTATGTCAATTGAGGCCGGATGAGGGACCTGATCAGCGTGAGCTTGTTCCTCAGGTTGAGTCTGCTCTGTCTACCCGTCATCGGGTAGATTAGGGCTCTCGTCCTCCTGGCCTTCTTGGCGATGGCCTCTGTGTTCTGTCTCCATGTTAGGCCTTTGTCCATGATCACGCCAAGGTAGTTGACGGAATCGTGCCATTGGATGTCTTCCCCAAACATGGAGATGTGTCCTGTGGGGTTTTGCTTCCTTTTCTTGGAGAGGACCGCCTTGCTCTTCACGGCGTTGACGGCTACCTTTCATCGGTTGCACCAGTCCTCTAGGAGGGTGGCCGCCTCCTGGAGGTTTCTGGTGGCTAGCCTTTCGTTCCAGGATCTGGCTGTCTGGGCTGTGTCGTCGGCGTAGAGGGCCATGGAGGTCCGCTCCGTCCGGGGTAGATCGGATGTGAAGATGGAGTGCGGGGAGAGCACCGAGCCTTGGGGGACTCCTGCCTCCATTGTTCTGTACGTGGACACCCTGTCCACGATCTTCACCCTCATCTGTCTCCTGTGGAGGTATGATCTCACTAGCTTGACGAGTGCAATGGGGTAACCCATACTCATCACTTTGGCTAGGAGACCATCGTGCCAGATCCTGTCGAAGGCTTTGGCGACGTTCAGGAACAGCGCTGCCGTGATCTGTCTCTGGTTGAACCCCTTAGTGATCTCCTCGGTGAGGCGAAGCACTTGGAGTTCGGTAGTGTCCGGTCCTGTAGGCAAACTTTTCGTCCGGGAGGATGTCCAGCTCTTCTGTCTTCTCGGCTATCCTCTTGAGGATGATCCTTTCGGCTACCTTGCTCATCGCTGGGAGGAGACTGTTTGGCCTGTAAGAAGAGGGACAGGTTAGATTCTTACCTGGCTTCGGGATGACTATGACGTCGGCCTTCTTCCACCTGGAGGGGAAATGTCTCAGTCTCAACATTGCGTTGATGATGTTGACCATCGCTGCTACTCCTTTCCTGGGTAGCTTCTTGAGGGCGATGTTCCCAATGCCATCACGTCCTAGAGCCTTCCTGGGTTTTAGGCTCCTTAGGATCTCCTTGACCTCCTCGGGGGTGGTCGGAAGGATGTGGCCGTCATCTGGCAGGCGGTTCATCCGACGTACCCTGCGCTCCACGTCGTCCACCCAGTCCTCGTCCTTATCATCGAGCTGGTTTTCCCTACACTGCAGTTCCAAGCTGTCGGCGAATGCCTCGGCTTTTTCCTGGCGAGTGTAGACAACACCATTCTCTCCGTGGATCGGGGGCATGAGTGTCCTCCGGTTTCGCAGGGCCCCTTGGATGGCCCAGAAACTTCTGTCCTGTGTGTCCAGTGACTCCAGGTGGCGCTGCCAGCCTTCTTATCTGTGTTCATGGAGGGAATACACCCTGGCTGTAACTGAACCTCTTTAATAAGGTAATGAAAGTACAGTGGCGTGGAGAAATTGAAGGGTACAAGAAGCAATATATTTTTTTAATGGAACACCCTGTGTATTGTTGAATTTTTGAATTATTCTTTTTTTTTTTCTGATTTCGAAAATATGACATGATAGACATCTTTAACCGTATTCGAGTTATTGAGCATTGAAAATCGTATTTAAGCTATTGATTATACGAACGGAAATTACAATTATTAAAGTAGTCTATGACAAGTATTCTGTTATTATATGAAATGCTGGCAGATTTAATAACAGAAATCTTGTCATTTTCATAGGCTACTTTAATCATAATTGTAATTCCGTTCGTAAAATAAATAGCTTGGGTATGATTTTCAATGTTCATTAACTCGAAAACGGTTAAAGATATTATTTTGAGATGAAGATAGGACTATCATATGTCATATTTTTGAAATCAGAAAAAAAAAAGAATAATTCAAAAATTCAACAAAGAAAAAAATTATTGTTTCTTGTACCCCTCAATTTTTGCACGCCACTGTGCCTCCGTTAACTTTAGTTACACCCTACAACTTTCGCCCGAAACTTTTTTTCTATTTTCAATAATAACGATAATAAAGAGTGACCTAAATATAATTAATAACCCTGTACATTATATAACTTTTTTTTTAAATTCATCTTTCTTCCGCTATATCTCGTTACATATTAGGTAATTTTGTTTTCTTCAGCTTCGAATATTTTTCTTGTAGGATCGAGCGTTGCCGAATTATTTTGAAAAAACAATTTCTTGCACCTTTTAATCAAGATGGCGGATCGTGCATCCCCCCTCCAAGGTCAAAAATTTGTAATTTTCTACAATGTCCCGACTTAAACAACATATATCAAAATCATTTCTACTCCACCTTTTGTAGGGCATAACCCCCACTTATTGGACTATGTTCTCAAAGCCGCTTTATTCGATGTAATTTTAAAAATTATAGTTTTGTATTTTTTCAAACACCAGAGACAAAAATATATGCATTGAAGAATATCCAGTTCAGATTTCAAGAAGAAATATCGATTTGCTAATTTATAAATGACCTAAGTGCAAAAACTGGCGTATTTTGGCCCCAAATACAAGTAGATCATTATTTCTTTCTAGAAAAATGTTAGATATTTTATTTATTTTCACAATTCGTTCATCGTTTTTGGTTTCATAAAAAAATTACAGTGTTATTTTAATTTGTTTATTACTATAATTTTGAAAATTTTAGCCAGAAATTTAAAAAACGATGTAAATGAAGATATAACTTCGTCTCCTTAACCCAATAGTGCTGTTCAGTTATATTTTTACATTTATATTGTTATATTTGGAATTTATTTAAATATATATGTAAGATAATATCACTCTCCCCACCACTATTAGCAGTTTGTGAACCAGCCTACTGGATTGGACGGAGAGTCAGTATGTAGTAGATATTCATATGTAACTGTTGCAAATAAAATCACAGTCCACACAAAACAAGTTTACTATTCATTCAATCAATTCATATTATCCAGAATCAGGAAAACAAATCCAGCAGGATAAAAACAAAAGCAACAGTACAAAAATTACAAGTGAAAAACAATTAATTTAATTCTACGACGCAAAATAGTAAAATCAGTGTTTCAACGCATCAACAGTGAGTCCCGGCTAGGGAGCAAAGCATGTCGGAGATCAGCGTCAAGCACACAAGCAATAGCAGCGAGCCCGGTTTCAAGGCAACGTGGTTTCCAGTGAATGCCAGCCAGCGAACGCGTTCAAATCATCATACAGTGCGTGTAATTTCCCGTTAGGCATGTACATCCACGTAGCGCGATAGATTTGACAACATAGCTGCAGTAAATTCCTCCGTCGAGCGGAGCATTCCAGTCTGTTATTTCATTTCAGCCAGCTGGCACGCGCGATGTTGTAATTTTACTCCCTATGCCTAGCGTTCGGCTACACACACGGTATCAAGCAACAAGTGGGGTGGACAAAACGTCTACAGAAGCGTGGTCGAGACCTGGTGCAACTACAATTGTTCATAGGCGGCTCGTAAACAGAGCTGTGACCAGTACTCAATGAAAGTACTGGCAGTAACCAGTAAGCAGTATCAAACAATTTTTGTTTTACTTGCAGTATTAAGTACCAGTACTTTTCAGAAATACTTGAAATATTCAGTAATGTACTTAAAATTAAACATTTGCAGTAGCAGTAATAAGTAAAGTACTCTTCAAGTATTTTCAGTATTTTGAATACTTAGAGTATTTTATAAATACTTGCAGTACTTTCAAGTACTGCAAGTACTTTTAAAAACAGTAACCTTAACGACTTCCAGTATTTAATTACTTGCAGTATATATTTGTAAGTACTTTTAAAAACAGTACTAATATCAGATAAATATTATTAAAATCATTTTTAGAATTTTAGGATTGCCAACAATAGTCAGTAATACAATAGACGGAGAGCTGGGCACGAAATTTCGATATGACTCGGGTTATGAAAAGTTTCCATAACAATACGCCGTACACTAAGGGAGCACCCTGATTTGGGAATTTGCTGACAGTTCGAGCGGGGAGGGGCCCTGCCATATTGAAAAAATGGCGAACAAAAACAGTCTCTTTGAAATACTCCTCATACGGCAAAAATGCTCTTATGAAAATAAAAGAGTATTAAATTTTCTACAAGTAGTTTCTCAATTTAGTGTGACGTTTATGAAGGAGTATTTTTATGTTGAGACAAAATTTGTTTTCATACCTGAATATCTTCAAATATAATTGATTTTACCTGTCTGCTACGCATAGCTCAATGTTCAATATTCGTTTCCACGCCACCTTGAGGTAGAGTATATGGCGCGTTTTCTTTTACGTGGTTGTCCCCTATAGGCTAAATCCACGACTAACCTGCTTCTTGAGGCGTTTTAGGTGCCTGATGTTGAAGGTCCAGGTTCGTTGTAGTCTCTTCGAAAATTGCTTCCGTTGCGCTGTTCACTGATTCTACGTATTGATTGTTCTCCATGCTTGCGAGAAATGTTTCGACTGGAGAGTCGACTTCCTCATCGTCATGAAGCTCATCGACTATTCCTGGTGCATTGTCGCAGCTTTGTTGGTTACAAAATTTGCAAATTACAGTGAAGAGCGCAACGAAAGCAATTTCTGAAGAAAGTATTGTTGAAGACTACAATGAACCTGGACCTTCGACATCAAGCACCGAAAACGCCTCAAGAAGCAGGCTAGTCGAGGATTTGGTCTATAGGGGACAACCACATATAAGAAAACGTGCCATATACTCTTCCTCAAGGTGGCGTGGAAACGAGTATGGAACATAGAGCTACGCGTAGCATACAAGTAAAATCAACTATATTTGAAGTTTTTCAGGTATGAAAACAAATTTTGTCTCAACACAAAAATACTCCTTCATAAAAGTCGCACTAAACTGAGAAATTACAAAAAATCATAATTTCGGCTGCTGCACCGAAACTATTCAGTTTAACGAAAAAATCTATACATATTTTGTAGAAAATTGAATGTTCCTTTATTTTCATTTTTTGCCGTATGAGGCACCCGAAGCGAGATATTTCAAATAGACTGTTGTTGTGCGCCATTTTTTCAATATGGTGGCGCCCCTCCCCGCTCGAGCTGTCACAAATTCCCAAATCAGGGTCCTCCCTTAGTGTACGACGTATTGATACGGAAACTTTTCATAACCCAAGTCATATTGAAATTTCGGGCCCAGCCCACTACAACAGCAACATATTAATATCAATAATAACGGTGAAGTTTTTGGAAGTATAATTTTCATTAAAAAAATTCATGTTTGGAGTCCATTTCTATTATTATTGATTGGTAATGGTAATAACGGTAATAATGATTAGAGAATATTATTTAGGTATTATGCAAATCACAACTTACACACTTTTTATTTATTATGAAAATACCTACTTTCTGTATATTGTTGCCCTAATCTGGGCACGCTAATATACTAGTTAGGTAAATACTTTAAAACACTCATTATTGGAGAATCAATCAAAACAACTACTCTTCTAGCTAATACTGACGAAGCATTGAGTTACATGATAGGATTCTTAGCATTTTAAAGAAAAAAAATATATTGAAAATACTTAAATCATTTATTCAAATTTAATCATTCACACTTTTTTATTTAATATGAAATTATCTACTTGCTGTATATTGGAGCCTTAATCGGGTCACGCTAATATACTACTTAGGAAAACACTTTAAAACACTCATTATTGGAAAACCAATCAAAACAACTACTCTTCTAGCTAATACTGACGAAGTATTGAATTACATGGTAGGATTCCTAGCATTTTAAGGCAAACAAATATATTGAAAATAGTTAAATTATTTATTGAAATTCAGTCATTCACAACAATTATTAAACCATACATTTTATTTCGACTCTAGAAAAGTTGTACAAGTTTTTTCGAACTGGTTAGTTCTCATCAGTAGAATATAGAAACATTCGTTCATTATTTATAAGCCTATTCTTGATTTATTTTTACATTTAATTATTTCTTATTTATTTGCTTTTATCATGATTAGAGAATATTATTTAGGTATTATGCAAATCACAACTTACACACTTTTTATTTATTATGAAAATACCTACTTTCTGTATATTGTTGCCCTAATCTGGGCACGCTAATATACTAGTTAGGTAAATACTTTAAAACACTCATTATTGGAGAATCAATCAAAACAACTACTCTTCTAGCTAATACTGACGAAGTATTGAATTACATGATAGGATTCTTAGCATTTTAAAGAAAAAAAATATATTGAAAATACTTAAATCATTTATACAAATTTAATCATTCACACTTTTTTATGTAATATGCTAAGAATCCTATCATGTAATTCAATACTTCGTCAGTATTAGCTAGAAGAGAAGTTGTTTTGATTGATTCTCCAATAATGAGTGTTTTAAAGTATTTACCTAACTAGTATATTAGCGTGCCCAGATTAGGGCAACAATATACAGAAAGTAGGTATTTTCATAATAAATAAAAAGTGTGTAAGTTGTGATTTGCATAATACCTAAATAATATTCTCTAATCATGATAAAAGCAAATAAATAAGAAATAATGTAAAAATAAATCAAGAATAGGCTTGTAAATAATGAACGAATGTTTCTATATTCTACTGATGAGAACTAACGAGTTCGAAAAAACTTGTACAACTTTTCTAGAGTTGAAATAAAATGTATGGTTCAATAATTGTTGTGAATGACTGAATTTCAATAAATAATTTAACTATTTTCAATATATTTTTTTGCCTTAAAATGCTAGGAATCCTACCATGTAATTCAATACTTCGTCAGTATTAGCTAGAAGAGTAGTTGTTTTGATTGGTTTTCCAATAATGAGTGTTTTAAAGTGTTTTCCTAAGTAGTATATTAGCGTGACCCGATTAAGGCTCCAATATACAGCAAGTAGATAATTTCATATTAAATAAAAAAGTGTGAATGATTAAATTTGAATAAATGATTTAAGTATTTTCAATATATTTTTTTTCTTTAAAATGCTAAGAATCCTATCATGTAATTCAATACTTCGTCAGTATTAGCTAGAAGAGTAGTTGTTTTGATTGATTCTCCAATAATGAGTGTTTTAAAGTATTTACCTAACTAGTATATTAGCGTGCCCAGATTAGGGCAACAATATACAGAAAGTAGGTATTTTCATAATAAATAAAAAGTATGTAAGTTGTGATTTGCATAATACCTAAATAATATTCTCTAATCATGATAAAAGCAAATAAATAAGAAATAAATGTAAAAAACGGTAATAATGGTATTACTATAATATCGTATGTATTATACGACATGATGTATGAAAATTACAGTAACGTCACAAAAGATATATTTTTAATACTCATTTTATTTCCAATATATAAATTTACAACAAAGGAAATAAGTAAAAAATATATAATATAAAACTTAAGACAACTTAAAATTATAACGCATAATATATAATAGTCTAAGAGCTGATGAAAATTACTTGATTTATTAAAATAAAATATTGACTCATTTTTTCTTAAGTACTTGGAGTAGTTTATAGTTTTTATTAATACTGAGAGTGTTTTGTAATACTGGGAGTACTTACGTAAAGAACTTGAAGTAGATTATGATTTTACAGTACTTTTTTAAGTAACAAGTAATACTTCGTAGAAATTTGTAGAAAATAAGTACCCAGTACAAGTACATTGCAAACATGTACTGGAAATTTACAATACCAGTACAGAAATATTAAAAGTACTTAAAGTAAAGTACTTAAAGTACCTAAACTACTGCAGTACATATTTGCAGTACATTTTTGTACTGAAGTACACAGCTCTGCTCGTAAATGTCGTAGGCAATAAAACAAAGCAGCAAATGTAAGTCATCCTTTTTTATCCATCATTCTTATTTATTTATTCAGCCAAACTTTATTTGTGTTGCATGTTTTTCTAATTATTATTTAACATGGCAAGTGCAAATGAGCAAAAAAAGTTAAAACAAAGACGCGGTTCAGTGAGAGCACAATTAACCAGATTTAAAACATTTATTGAACAATGTACAGAATCAAATAAAAATCAAATTCCAGAACGTTTAGCCAAGTGTGACGAATAGAAATAGAAAATACAGATCATTCTGACACAATCAGAATATAATAATATTAAATTACCTACAATCGATTTACCCACTTTTAATGGAAATTATGAACATTGGTTACAGTTTTACGACACATTCAACTCACTGATACATACAAATGCAAATTTAAACGCATACAAAAATTTCATTATTGGAAATCTTCTTTAAAAGGTGAGGCTGCATCAGTGATGGGCTCTCTGGAGGTTTCATCTGACAACTATTTAATTGCGTGGAATTTACTAAAGGAAAGGTATCAAAATAAACGTTTAATAGTATACAATCATGTTCGGGCATTATTTGAATTAGTACCAATAGCAAAAGAATCATTTTCTCATTTGCGTAAGTTATTGGATGATGTTAATAAGAATTTATGAGCATTAAAATCATTAGGCCAACCAACAGAATCGTGGGACATACTACTTATTTATTTGATATCCAGTAAATTAGATCATCAAACCAAACGCGATTGGGAATCTTCTAAATTGAATTTAACAAATGAATTACCAAATATGGAAAATTTTTTAAAATTTTTAACAGAGAAAGCTCAAATTCTAGAAACGTTGAATTTAAACAAACAATTTCCAAACAAACCTACGACAAATGATTATTCATCCAAATCACGTTTTAACAAACCTGCAAACAGTTCAAAATCATTTGTAACAGCCAATCAAACAAATCTATCATGTTTATTTTGTAAAGAATCACATTTACTATATTATTGCGAAAAATTTCTCAATTTACCAATACAGTCAAGAATGACAGAAATCAGAAAATTAAATTTATGTACAAATTGTTTAAAAAATAATCATTCACGGGAAAATTGTAGATCAGAGGGCTGCAGGAAGTGCGGTAGGAAACATAATACTTTATTGCACTCTGACCGCGATTTTGATCAAACAAACACATATCAGTCAACAAAACAACAAGCATCAAACAAAGAAAATTCCGACAATTCACAACATTCGTCAAACATATCTCAGCAAACATGTAGTGCAACTACAAGTAATATCAATGTATCAGAAATGCAAGTAAACAATCATTCAATGCCAACGAAAGTGGTAACACATTGCTCATGCAAAACTCATTCTGAAGTGTTACTTTCAACAGCACTAGTTTTGGTAATGGACAAATTTGGAAAAACTCATGAAGCAAGAGCATTATTAGACTCGGCGTCACAATCTAATTTTATGACGAAAGATTTATTTAACAAATTGCAATTATCTAAACAAACAATAAATTTACCTGTCACGGGAATCAATCAAAAGGTTTCCTACATCAATCACATGACCAATACAACAATAAAATCAAAATTCAATTCATTTTATGTTAACGCTCATTTTCTAATCCTAGACAAAATAACAGAAACATTACCACTCACAACAGTCAATACTGATCAGATTCATATACCAGATAACATTGAACTTGCAGATTCTAATTTTAATATACCAAGTCAAATAGATATTCTATTAGGAGCTTCAGTTTTCTGGGATCTTTTATGCATAGGACAAATTAAGCTTAACAAAGGTCAACCAATCGTTCAGAAAACCAAATTAGGTTGGATCCTTTTTGGGCAAATAATGAGTAAAAATTCAAATCAAGCATATTCAAGCACATGTAATTTTGCATCAAATAGCGAAATTCAGCAGCAATTACGGGAAATAGAAGAATACAGTCAACCGTACGAGCAGCAACATAAATATTCCAAGGAAGAAGAAAAATGTGAAGAAATTTTCAAGACAACACATACAAGAGATTAAGATGGAAAATTCATAGTTCATCTACCACTCAGCAACAAAGATTCACAATTAGGAAATTCAACAAACGGTGCATTAAAACGATTATATGCAATGGAAAGAAAGTTAGCAAGGAATCTAGAATTAAAACGACAATATACAGAATTTATGATGGAATATGAAGCATTGGGACACATGTCAGTCGTCGACAAAGAAGAAGAACACAATCATATCGCAAATTATTTACCACACCACGCAGTAATTAAAGAAGCCAGTACAACGACGAAGGTAAGAGTAGTTTTCGATGGATCAGCAAAAACAGAATCTGGAGTATCACTAAATGACATCTTAATGACAGGACCCACAATCCAAAATGACCTATTTTCAATCGTACTACGTTTTAGAAAATATCGTTACGTGCTTACTGCAGACATCGCAAAGATGTACCGACAAGTCTACATTCATCCTGATTTTCGTGATTTACAAAGAATTTTTTGGAGAAGCGATTCAAATCAACCAGTAAAATCATATAGACTGAATACGGTTACGTATGGAACATCTTCAGCTCCGTTCTTAGCCATATGCAGTTTATACCAACTAGGAATCGAACACAAGGAGAAATATCCTACTACAAGTGAAATAATTATGAACGATTTTTATGTAGATGATGTACTAACAGGATCAAATACCATCGAATCAATCAAAACATTGAAACAAGAATTGGATTGCATTTTAAAATAGGGTGGATTTGAGCTTAGAAAATGGCAATCAAATGAAGCATCAATTTTAGACAATGACAATCTCGATCAACAAACACAAAAATTGTCCATCAGTGATAACACTCAATCAAAAACATTAGGACTAATTTGGGATTCATCACATGACACATTTCAATTTTACATTACATCAGAAGAAAGGCACGAACATGTCACAAAAGGAACCATTCTATCAACCATTTCAAGAATATTCGACCCGTTAGGATTAATCGGACCTATCACAATCAAAGCAAAGTTAATACTACAAAAATTATGGCAATATGAACTCGGTTGGGATGAGTCAATACCACAAGACTTGTATACCAGTTGGAGACAATATCAACATCAATTACAGAAGTTAAACGATTTTATCATACCAAGACAAGCAGTGTGCGAGAAACCAGTCAGAGTAGAAATATATGGATTTTGCGACACATCAATAACAAGTTACGGATGTTGCGTGTATGTTCGGTCAACAAATCAAAACGGTGATCATTTTGTACAACTACTTTGTGCCAAGTCCAAAGTAGCACCACTCAAGCAAACAACGCTACCACGTTTAGAATTATGCGGCGCTCTTCTCTTAACCAAATTAACAAATGCAGTAATACATGCCTTAAACATGAATATTGACAGCATATACCAGTGGTGCGATTCAACGATCACACTAGCTTGGATTGCAGGACAACCCAGCAATTGGAAACCTTTCGTAGGAAACAGAGTAGGTGAAATTCAAGAATTATCAAAACACAGTGAATGGAGACACGTAAGAACCGAACATAATCCAGCAGACATTATTTCACGAGGAACAAATGCAGAACAACTATTCCAGTCAAACATGTGGTGGCACGGACCACACTGGTTATCTCATTCTTTTGAACATTGGCCAATCAGTGATAATATTGAAACATCCGATTTACCAGAAACACGAAAAACTATAATTTCGTTAGTCATCGAAAATCAAGATTTTAACATATTGGAGAGATATTCATCACTTTTGAAATTACAACGGGTAATGGCATATATGCTACGTTTTAAAAATAACACATTAAATAAAAACAATCGATGTCATGGCCCTCTTACTGTAAAGGAGCTTGATAATGCATTAAATTGTTTAATCAAATTAGCACAAATACAAACATTTTCTTCCGAAATTAAGGCACTTTCAAATAATAAATCAGTCAAATCAAATAGCAAATTATTATGTCTTTACTTCATTTCTTGATCAAAATAAAATTCTAATGGTAGGCGGCAGAATTAGACAAGCAGAAAATATTCCCTTTAATCAAAAACACCCTATTATTCTACCAAACAGACATCCTTTGACAATTTTAATCATTCGACATGAACATTACAAACTTTTGCATGCAGGTACGCAAGCTCTATTATCTTCAATTCGCACAAAATATTGGCCTATTTCAGGTAAAAATACAATCAAAGGCGTTCTGCGCAAATGTATCGTTTGTTTTCGAGTAAAACCAACCAGTGTTGAATATTTGATGGGAGACTTACCGAGAGAGCGTATTACTCCTGCAAGACCCTTCCTAAATTCTGGCATAGATTACGCTGGACCATTCAGTATTAAGGCTAGCAAATTACGTAATAGTAAAGTCATCAAAGCATATTTATGTATCTTTGTGTGTTTTTGTACTAAAGCTGTACATCTCGAAATTGTCAGTGATCTTACCACAGAGTCATTTCTTAATTGTCTTAAACGTTTCATCGCAAGAAGGGGAAAACCCAAAAATATTTATTCTGACAACGGAACCAATTTTGTTGGAGTTAATAATGAGATGCAGGATTATTATAAATTTATATCACAACAAAATGTTCAATCACAAATTTCAGATTATTTATCATCGGAATTCATATCGTGGCATTTCATACCACCCAAGTCGCCACACTTTGGCGGCATCTGGGAGGCTTCAGTAAAGTCGGCGAAATATCACCTTAAGCGTGTGATGTTAAACCTTGTATTAACCTTCGAGCACTTATATACAGTTATAACACAAATAGAGGCATGTCTGAACTCCAGACCTTTATTTCCCCTCTCCACCAACCCATCTGACTTACAAGCATTAACTCCGGGTCATTTCCTAATTGGTACTTCCTTAACTTCCATCCCCGAAATGGACGTCCAAGATGTAGCCACCAATCTATTAAACCAGTATCAACAATTAACCCAAATTATCCAACATTTCTGGACGCGATGGTCCAAGGAATATGTATCTCAGTTGCAAACCCGCACTAAGTGGAAAACTAACTCTGAACAATATTTAAAACTTGGAACATTAGTGATAATAAAAGAAAACAAACTTCCTCCTTTCAAATGGAAACTAGGGAGGATCGAAAGGCTTATTCCCGGAAAAGACGATATAGTGCGAGTAGTGAGCATAAAAACAAGTGACGGACTTGTGTCACGTGCAGTTTCGAAAATATTTATTTTACCTTTGGACACATAAAAATATTGCAATCATGTCTTAGTACTTATATTTCTCATGTCTGTTATTATTTTTAAGATTTATTTTATCTTTTGAAAGCTACCTCTTTCAAGGCGGGCGGCAATATGTTCAGTTATATTTTTACATTTATATTTTTATATTTGGAATTTATTTAAATGTATATGTAAGATAATATCACCCTCCCCACCACTATTAGCAGTTTGTGAACCAGCCTACTGGATTGGACGGAGAGTTAGTATGTAGTAGATATTCATATGTAACTGTTGCAAATAAAATCACAGTCCACACAAAACAAGTTTACTATTCATTCAATCAGTTCATATTATCCAGAATCAGGGAAACAAATCCCAACAAGTGCCTATTGTATGATTTATCATACAGAGATTAGGTTATCACTAATGAAGTGTAAACTAATCGAGTGTGATAAATTCAGTGATTTTACTCATCTAAAGTGTTATTTGCATAAATAGACAATAAGCTTAAGACAAAAATTCGATTGTTTTATACTTAAATAAGTTATAACTGAGCGTTCTATAACCAGTAAATTTCTACGCAGCAGAAAATGAGCTCACGGTATGGTCATGTTTCACAATTTTCATTTGGATGTAATTTATTTGACTTATTCATGTATTATTTATACATATTATAGGATGTACTTATACCATTTCATAGTCATATCAATTCTTTCTGTAATTGCAGCAGCGGAAAAAACTTTCCGTATGATATATCATACAGTAGGTAGATGGCGGTATGAATGTTAGTTTTGTTTCAGAACTTCTTTTTCATTGGATGAGGCTATGGAGCCTTATTTTGGCCGTGACAATATGGAGCAATTTATAAAGGGAAAGCCAATTCGCTATAGCTTTAAATTTTGGTGCCTCACAACCCCTCAGGGGTACTTATTGAAATTCAACCCCTACATGGACAGTGGGGATAAAATCAAGGGTAAAACATTGGGATCCAGTGTCGCCGAGAAATATTTTATGAAATATATCCCCCTCCCCTTCCCCGCATTCGATCATATATTTGGATAATTTTTTCATCTCCTTACCATTACTTAAACTTCAGCAAAATAATGAAATTCAATGTATTGGTACCATCCGCTCTGACCGTATAGAGAAAGCTCCTTTAAAAGAGCTGCAAAAAGAAAAACTAGGGACTTCTCATACTCTGATTGACTCTAATATTGGTGTTCAACTCACCAGATGGCATGACAATAGTCAAGTGAATATCGCCACCATCTGCAAAAACAAAGTTTGACAAAAGGCACGTGCAAAAGATGGTCTAAACAAAAAAGGAAGCAAGTTGATGTGGATCAACTGACACTTATAAGTCTTTATAACCAAGGAATGGGAGGTGTGGATACGCTCGATAAAATGAAAGGACTCTATCTCATACGAATCAGATCTTGCAAATGGTATTGGTCAATGATTCGCTTTTGCCTGAATGGATCGGTAGTCAACATGTGGCTTCTTTATCGTTTTGTCTATCCAAAAAGTGTCCCTTCTGCAGATTTTGAGGAGAATTGTTCTCACAACTTTAACTGCCCCTGAACATTTAGCTGGCTCCAAACCAAAATGTAGTAGGAATATATTGAAAGAGGTCAAGTATGACAAAACTGATCACCTGATTGACAAAACTGATACACAAAGACGTTGTGGGTATTGTGGCAAATGTACAAAATTTTCTTTTGTCAAATGTAACATAGGATTACATCCAGATATATGCTTTCGAAGATATCATACCCTTTCTATGTGACATACTCTGCTACTTTCTCTTAAATTTATTGAATATTTTGTATTATAATAAATAATTTTTTTTAATAATATTCTACATGCATATTCCTATGGTACCTATGATGGTATGGTTATGTTTCACAATTTTCATTTGGATGTAATTTATTTGACTTTTATTCATGTAATAATTATTTATATATATTATAGGATGTACTTATACCATTTCATAGTCATATCAATTCTTTCTGTAATTGCAGCAGCGGAAAAAACTTTCCGTATGATATATCATACAGTAGGCAGATGGCGGTATGAATGTTAGTTTTGTTTCAGAACTTCTTTTTCATTGAGGCTATGGAACCTTATTTTGGCCGTAACAATATGGAGCAATTTATAAAGGGAAAGCCAATTCGCTATGGCTTTAAATTTTGGTGCCTCACTTATTGACATTCAACCCCTACACGGGTAGTGGGGATAAAATCAAGGGTAAAACATTGGGATCCAGTGTCACCGAGAAACTTTGTATGCGATATATCCCCCCCCCCCCCCCCTGCATTCGACCATATATTTGGATAATTTTTTTCACCTCTTTACCATTACTTAAACTTCTGCAAAATAATGAAATTCAATGTATTGGTACCATCCGCTCTGACCGTATAGAGAAAGCTCCTTTAAAAGAGCTGCAAAAAGAAAAACTAGGGACTTCTCATACTCTGATTGATTCTAATATTGGTATTCAACTCACCAGATGGCACGACAATAGTCAAGTGAATATCGCAACCAACAGCAAAAACAAAGATATTTGTTTGACAAAAGGCACATGCAAAAGATGGTCTAAACAAAAAAGGAAGCAAATTGATGTGGATCAACCGACACTTATAAGTCTCTATAACCAAGGAATGGGAGGTGTGGATACGCTCGATAAAATGAAAGGACTCTCTTATACGAATCAGATCTTGCAAATGGTATTGGTCAATGATTCGCTTTTGCTTGAATGGATCGGTAGTCAACATGTGGCTTCTTTATCGTTTTGTCTAAGCGAGTGTCCCTTCTGCAGATTTTGAGGAGAATTGTTCTCACAACTTTAACTGCCCCTGAACATTTAGCTGGCCCCAAACCAAAATGTAGTAGGAATATATTGAAAAAGGTCAAGTATGACAAAACTGATCACCTGATTGACAAAACTGCTACACAAAGACGTTGTGGGTATTGTGGCAAATGTACAAAATTTTCTTTTGTCAAATGTAACAATAGGGTTACATCCAGACATATGCTTTCGAAGATATCATACCCCTTCTATGTGATATACTTCTGCTACTTTCTCTTAAATTTATTGAATATTTTGTATTATAATAAATAATTTTTTTTAATAATATTCTACATGCATATTCCTATGGTACCTATGATATATCAAATGTGGTTTGGGGGTACTGACAAGCCCTAAATGAAGGTCAATTAATATTGTTTTCAAAAGTTTTCCAAAAAAATTACTCGGGCACTATTGGGTTAATACCATTGTAAAGTACGTGCAAAAATCCTCTTTTTGAAAATAAATTGTCTTCCTACGACTCGATGAACTTAAACAATAACCGATTTAAATATCGAGATTATTATTAGTTTTTGGCCAACTTTCGTTAAAATTGATGCATTATTACGTTATATTTCTTAAATTGTCAAGAAAAGACACAAATTATTTATCAAAAAGTGTTTTCATGGGCCTACTCTTATTCAAAATGTTATTACGAACAACTTGTTTTTTATTATTTTTTTGATACGATAACTAGGACTGGAGATAATAAGGAAAATAACAGAAAATTTCAGTGTTGTAAAAAAATTGTTAAAATTTTATAAGAAGTAATTGACCAATTTTTCATAACAGTTGTATAATGTATAAAACAAATTAAAACAATAAAATTTCTGCAGTCAGACAATTTCATTAAGAATTTATTTTGACTCCGCTAGGAGTTGACTACGATCTGTTCTGTTTATAGAGTATATTTGATCTTTGATATGTTATTTAGTGATTGTGACAATGCTGCGGATGCCTTATTTATTATTTTTAGTACATTTAACTGTATTATAGGTGTCCTTACGTTATTGATTGGATATTTATTTTCAGATAATCAAAGAATCAAATGATATAGAGAAATTAATCAATGATACTCTGAGTGAAAAAGTACCAGAGGGAGAACTGCGACTCCCAAAGAATCTATACCCTACACAT
The DNA here is from genome assembly GCA_936432065.2 of Rutpela maculata. Lineage (NCBI taxonomy): Eukaryota > Metazoa > Arthropoda > Insecta > Coleoptera > Cerambycidae > Rutpela > Rutpela maculata. The sequence goes on from OW386293.2 coordinate 57,846,690, forward strand.
TATAAACTTTGGATACATCCAATTCTAGATGAAGTTAGTGACAATAATTTCACATTCACTGGACGTGTCAAAATACTTATAAATTGCTTGGATGAAACCAATAAAATTGTTTTAAATTATGATGATTTAAATATAACAGATTCTGATATACAAGTTTATACAATCAAACAACGTAATACAAATTCAGATATACTTAGAACTGCAATGGTCAATGATTTTCACAATATTTCAAGAAGAGATATACAAACTGCACTTATAACAAATTCCGCTGATGAAAATAATGAAACATCTACTCCTAATGTATTTGATGAAGAATCTGGTACCACCATGGAAACTACAACCTTAGAAATAACTGAGACTACAGTGTCAATGACTTATTCTGAGAATAATATAATAAAATCCGATCCAGTGCCTATAAAAGAAATTGTCAGGGATGAACGCTTCTTTAAGCTGAATATTATTACAAAGCACAATTTTCAAAAAGGCGAAACATTTACTGTTGATATCAGATTCTCTGGATTGATTCTTAATAATCTAGTTGGATTGTACAGCACTAATTACGTGGATTTATCAGGAAGAGTAAAGTAAGTACTAAACTTATATATACGTCCTTAAAATATTTGTTTTTATTTTAACTTTTATAATATGAATAGGGAACAGATTTATAATTAGCGGCCACGGTCTCTATCTCGAACGAAAACTTATGAATCAGAAAATAACATACCTCATTTTTTGTATGATTTAGATTAGATTATTACATATCACTAGTTATAATAATGACATAGCTGGACAAGTGGACTCATGATCCAAACATACATGGTCTTCCTATACAAATTGCACATATATTTTGGCACAGCTTTCTCTTTGCCACATCCATCCACACTGCACTTTGAGTTTGTAGGTAGATACTAAGAAGCAAAGGGCGACTTCGTGTAACGACTGTGATATGTCCCGCTAAGCTAGTTTTCTCTGACGTCACGCTTCTTGAGGGATTTTAGGGAAATGAGTAAACCATGTATGTTCAGATCATGGGTCTCATCCGCATCTTTGGTGAAGGAGTAGGTATGTGAAACAAAAATCTGTGCGTTTCTTATATTTACGCTGTAAGCATATTAAATATCCTTACACCTCAACAAATTCGTAGTTCAGAAAATTTTCAGCGTACAATGTATAATACGTGCCAGAGTACGTATCTTACAAACTATATTTGGCAAGGATAGCTTTTGGATTCAATAACTTGGAAAAAAATATGCAAGTTTAAAGTCCGACAATTCAACCGAACTCCAAACAAAAGCCATACTTAAGGATGCAAATGTATTAATAAATAATTCAGTTGTTTTCTACTCACAAAGCAATGTTGCTTGATCTTATTTTCATTTCATAATTTTTGTCAATTTCTACCCGCACGATTTTTGAGTTCATACCCAAACAGCGGGTGAGAAGAAAACAAGAAACACCGTAATTGAAAAAAAAAAATCAGATTTTGAGAAGAAAACGTCTTAAGCAACTTTTCATATAAATTGATAGTCTCTCATTTATAACGACTTGAAAATTGCGATTTTAACTTGAAAAGAAAGGTATTTCAAAACGGTTTTCATTAAATAACTAGAAAAGTATTACATTTAACGAAATAATGCTAGAGAGAAATAAGAAAGCTATTAAATTGGAGATGAATTCTTTTTTTTTATTATTTCTGTACAATGGGCAAGTATACAATTTTTTTAAAATAATTTTATTAGCATCTACACATAAAACAGTTGATCCGTAATTTTTATTTTATTTTTTAAATAATGCCTTATAGTAAAAAAAAAATCATGAAGTTTAAACTGTGTTTAAACAGTTAGATATTGCCGCCAATTTTCGGGCTATTCTATTGGCTATGACGTAATAGCTTAATCACCAGATTCTAATTTGTGCTTGAACAGAGAAACGAGTGCTACGTTGCCATATTTCGATAAATAATGTAAAATATTCTGTACTACTATACGGAATCCTCTGTAATATTATAATTCTGTATTAGCAAGTTATCAATCAGCCCTAAAAACATATATAATATTTACTTGCTGGGTATTTGAAACAGTGTTAAAAATTAATATTAAAATTTATTTCAGGCAGAGCAGTAGTGCACACTATTTTTTAGAAATATGGCAATGTAGCTAGTTACTATCAAATGTAAAATGGCCCTGTTTTAGAGGTTATTACGCTATTACGTCACGAGATATTCGGAAAACTACCTTATTTTAAATCCACTCTGATTTTAACCATATTCATTTTACAATAAAACCAATAATAGTCGGTAAAGTTACCTTGAAATTATATTTATAACATTTTGGAGAGTCACACTATAATACTATATTATTAATATTATGTCGTTTTCGTTATTGTTTACTAGCTCATTACTGGTCTCGGCGTCCGAACGTTTATACGCGAAGGAAAAAATAAATGTATATTCTACATAAAAAAGAAACAACTTTTCTCTTTTACAATTTTCTCTAGAGCGGATGCTTTCACCGTAAAAAATTATTGAAAGTTGAAACATTTCTGACGCAAATTGGCCTGGGAGTAAAAAATTGCAAAGAGCAAAAGATTGATCTTTTTTGGCGTAGAATCGAAATCCACTATGAATAGAGAGTTTGATTATATAAAAAAACATATTACCCTATAGCGACTATAGCGACTCATTCACTCGCAAACGAGAAGTTCCTATGGAGTCGAGAAAAAACAAAAGAAGAAACAATCGATAACAAAACACAAAAAATCAAATATATAAAAGATTTATTAAATAATTCAAATATACTACGTATATTTACATCAAACTAATTTTATTATAGCATTATCGCTATAAATTTGGTGACCCCGACGTACACATGACCTTCGTGATGAGATCTATGTAAACGGATTAATTGGAGAAGAGGCAAAATTATTTCTACTCTCGAAGCTAGAAAAATATTCAGACATAATTACCCGAAATCAACTCCAAGAATATAAAGATATAAACCAACTCCAAGAACATGAAAATATAAATCAACTCCAAGAATATAAAGATGTAAACCAACTTCAAGAATATAAGGACTAAACAAACCGATTGAAAGAAGTTTAAAAGCAAAAGAAATGCTTAAAACTTTTATTATATAAACACCTAAAATTTTATTAAATTAATTGATATAATTTGGCACACATCCACATTCCTGATTTAGAACACCCCATAAAAACCCCATTACCATTAAAGGTAAAACTCCATAGTGGCGTTATGTAGAGCCCATAAAACTGAAAAACTTTTGTCTGAAACTTTTTTTGATTGAACGTCATGGAAAAGCGTCACATTCAAAAATTATATGAGTCATATACCAAAAATGGCTGTCCCTGCGCCGCTGCAACCCGGATTGCTATGACCGACTACACACGTTTAGAGAATGACTTGATAAGCATCCCCACCAATTTTTGACACTATATGATTTAAATGTTAAATATCTCAGAAATTATGGCACTTACGTCAGAAATGCTAGCGAAAAAAATAAAAGATTGTTAAGTTTTCAAATTATTACTTCCACATCCAGTGGAAGTATAGTAACGACAAAAAAATTTTTAAAAATTTTCATTGTTCAAATAGGCTTAGAATGTCATGAAACGTCGAGATTTTAAGTTTGAGCGAAAAAAAAATTCTGTATGTCTGTCGGTCTGTCCCTGCGCCGCTGCAACCCGGATTGCTATGACCGACTACACACGTTTAGAGAATGACTTGATAAGCATCCCCACCAATTTTTGACACTATATGATTTAAATGTTAAATATCTCAGAAATTATGGCACTTACGTCAGAAATGCTAGCGAAAAAAATAAAAGATTGTTAAGTTTTCAAATTATTACTTCCACATCCAGTGGAAGTATAGTAACGACAAAAAAAATTTTAAAAATTTTTATTGTTCAAATAGGCTTAGAATGTCATGAAACGTCGAGATTTTAAGTTTGAGCGAAAAAAAAAATTCTGTATGTCTGTCGGTCTGTCGGTCTGTAACTTTTTTTTTTGTGCGCACGTTTACTTTGGAACTGTTTAAGATATTGACTTGAAATTTGGTACACGTATGTATTTCAACGTGATCTGGAACTAGATTATATTTTCATCTTGTTCCATCGAAGGGGGTAAATTGGGGTAAATTTGGGGTAAATAGGTAAATTAAGCAGGTAAGGGTCCAGAAAATTGGTATTTAGTATATTAAAGAGAAGCTAAGGTCTCAAAAAAATTTTTGGCATTAGCCACCCCCATTACCACCCCCACCCCATTATTAAAGGGGATGAAAAAAAATTGTGATTTAATGTGTGTGTACAAGAACCAGAAACCTCAAAATATTTTTTTACTTCATCCTTCATCCATAATTATAAAAAATTTTAGAATCTTATTCCATATTATTTTCTTTTCCAGTGTCCTTTTTCCTAAAAATAAAAAACAATATTTAAACATTAATATCAGAATAAAAAATAATGATATTTATTTTCATTAATTTGATATTGTTAATATTCAAGACACACTTCGTTCATCTTGTCGTCATGTGACTTTCTTGTCTGTAATTATAACCAGTTTCAGAGGGAAGGTTCGTTGGTGAAACCTTCATATGTATACTTATTTGACTTAGAATCTTTAAAATCATTGTATTGATTTATCAGTGAATTTCACATAAAATAACTTCAACTTCTTAATAACTAAGTACTAAAATTCTGATCTGTCATGTCTAAGAGACCATGCTGTTATATCCTAACCATTAGGTACCTAGACAACACAAGTGTAATTCAACACAAAAATGTAATTACAGATCTTTTTTTAGACTAATTAGCATCTGTTGGTTAGGTATGCCAACGAAAGCAAAAGTTGCCTGGTATTTGTAGGAACACACTAGTTAATGTGGTAATTAAAAGTTGGGTCTTGTTCATGTCAAGTTGTAAACTTTATCCAACGTCAAAGTAACAATAAAGTAAGTATGACATGACGTATATATGAATTTTGATACATGAAATAAATGTCACTATTATTTATAAATAACAGAGAACTGTTCAAAATTATATTTTGGAAAATATGTACATATCGATCCACAAAAGATGAAACAACTAATATTTAATATTACGTCTAAAAATGCCCACCTGATTTTTTCTATTTTTTTAAGCAAGTTATGGCCTAGATCCCCGAGTCAAATTTCTCGATTTTTGTTATTTACATAGTCTATAAATTCGAAAAATCAGTTTGTTTGAAAAATCAGAAAAATGTTAAACAAAAAAATTTACTCCTTCCACCTCCGAATTACCACTTGGCATGAGTGGGAAGGGTTGAATATATGCGGTGATCGAAAATATACCCCCGTGGGTCGTCTATAAAATTTGAGACTTTTCTGTCTTTATTGGCAAGATATATTAAACCACATAGGTATCAAACACGACATATTATTTACACAACATACTTTTTAACCAATGTTTACAAGGTAGAAAAATATTAAAAAAAAAATTAAAAAAACATCACTTTCAACCCCAAAACTACCCCTTCAAAGAGACGATTGAAAATGAATTTATGACACTTTCAATAACTCATTTATGTTAGGTACCTATGTAAAATAAATAGACGTACTTACCGTTAAACAAAGGGATCTCTTTCTTCTAAAAATGACTACCACCAGATCAGATACTAGCATAAAAACATAAAACTATAATCACAAAAAAGGTAAAAAACACAAAACAGTTTACAGCTCTCATAAACGCTATGTATAACAAATAACGAAATAACAATGGCGACTTCACTTCAGAAATCAAGTTCGTACTGCGAGTGCGCAGTAAGCCAGCCGTTTATGTAATCATGTCATCATGTGATCTCACCAAGGTTTTATGATAGGAAGGTTCAGCAAACTTTGTACATACCTCGATTTTACATACAAATATCATGTGTACGACCGCGGTGTATTTGCATATTATATTTATATTAATATTACTTTAATACTGGTTTTGTGTATAATAAAAGACAATATGGTATTAACAGAAATATAAATGAAAATTGACAATCAAATGTGACGTAAAAAATAGCGACAGAATTTACCTTCTTGTAGCAAAGCTTGCTTTGCGTTAACGCTGTTTACGTCATCCTTGGCTTGGCGGTTTACTGTCTACCCTACCGTGGCTGATAACAAAATTAATTTATAAAGGCGAATGCCATTAGAAATTAGAACTAACATAAGATTTAAATCAAAAATAACATTTTAGAATTACATGACGAACTTGTCTAGTTATCTAACGAGACGATAAGCAATTTTACTTATCATACCTATATATTTTGGTATAGAATTAGAACAGCGTATAATAATACCTTCTCACCAAAACTATTAGAAAAAAAGCGACATAATAAAGGCCTTTTACATTTTTCTATTTAGGTATCTATTTTTTGTAGGTTATAATCCAGATATTCCATATGTTTATAAAGAATATTCTTCACAATTTAAATGAAAAAAACATAAACTTGAGATATGTCAACCATATATCCTGAGGATATTGGTAAATCATATGCGTACAATGTTGATATCTGTTAACGAATATCTCGGATATGTCTAGAATATATCAGCCATATTCAATTAATCGCGGATATTCCATAGAAAACTGGCATGTAATTTTCATATTCAGTGAATATAGTGTGCCGTCTGGGTACTGAGTTAATTTGTTATATTTTCGCGAATAGCATAGAAAACAAAGAAGTTTTGACAGAAAGAATTTGTTTTGCAATTTTTCAAGGAAAAGGACTTTGTTATTATAAGTAGTATGTAATCAAAAAAATATAACCTCAAATATCGTTATCCGTTAGACGCCCAAATTTTTTCGTCCGTCCAGATTTATGCTTTAAAAAAATGTATTTTAAACTATAAAGGAATTTTCGAGAAAATGTAAAATTGTTGTTTCTTTGCCAATACCTTAATAAATATTAATTTCAACGAAAAAATGGCGGAGATAAAAAATAAAGCTTATAAATTGAGAATGAATTTTATTATTTTATTTATTTAAAATAGGATTAATAGTTTGAGAGAAATTTACATTTAAAGACGGCGGTCCCAACGTTTATAGGATTAAGTATTTAGTTTAAATATCGAATATCTTAGAAACTGTGACATTTGCGTCAAAAATTCTAAGAACCAGAATTAAAGGTAATTAATCAAACTTTAAAATGATTTTGCTTGTTTCTGTATCATAAAAACAAAGAAGTTATAGTCGTTCTTAACATTTTTTTAAACAAAATGTCGCCATTTCATTACTGTAATTGTCCAGTAATTAAATGAAATTCTCAAAAATACTGTTTTTTCGTTAATATCACCTAGATGCTCAATTTATTTTGCCCGTTGAAAAAAATTCCATCGGCGTATTTTGATTTTTTAAATTTTGACTTTAGATTCGTAATCAATGATCCCAAAACATAAATATCCTGCTTTTAAAAAATGAATCAGCAATACTTTTTATAATATTGAATATCTAAATTTAGAAGCGATTTTCACCACTTAGCGGTAAGAGCAAGTGTCGGGATTGTTTAAAAACTGAAGATTTTACTACAATAATTACTTATAAAAAATATAATTTCGTACGAGGTTATTTCTAAATTTTACATATTTTTTACTACTAGATACTGTAGGTACAATAAATATTACTAACTTAACAATGTGTGGTCTAGATGTAGACTACGGAGTTCGAAGAGATGATTTCGATTTGCTTCCTCTTTTAAAACAATGTTTATCTCCGCTGGGGAGGACAATCAACAACAAACATTGTCAATGGCATTATGTACCCTGGACTTTCATGTTCTTGTAGGAGCTCTATACAAGGGTTTATCTTTATGCAGCTACAGAAGTTTGATTTGCTTTGCTGCTTTTATACGGGCGTTTAGATGATTAAGTTCTAGTTGGGTGATGGACGTTCATACTTCTGCATTTTCATGCTTGCGAATCATGTAGAGGAGGGGATCTGAACTCTTGGTGATCTTACAGGCTACATCGAGATGATACTGTTATGTATAGATACTCCAGCTTAAAGATTCTGTGACCTGCCTCGTGGAAGATATAACCTGGGAATGAACTATATTAGATGCATCTCCTATTGAATTACATCATCTTTCGAGTTTATACATCAAATTGGCACAACTCGCCTTGCGTCCATTTCACTTCTCCAAAGGTTTGGAGAAAAATTGAAACGGTCAGCATGTTTACTTTGGGCACATTTTTCTTCCCTGACAGATCTGAAAACCAGATCTGTCAGAGGAGATGCTGGCATTTGCCGCGTATGGTGTTTTTACTGTTCCTGGGTGAAGTGTTGCTCAACACCGAAGTAGGTGTAGAACTCTCTGGAAACTAGGTGGTGTTAGAAGTTACCGTCTAGCTACACATCCTCTACGTAGTCACCGCATCGTCCTTTTTTTAAATGAACCAGTGCATATATTTGTCCAAACCGACAACCTCAGTACCACTTATGTACCACTCTGAGAGATTGATGTAGGTCCCTGCCGCTGAAGGCCGTAAATAAATGAGTGACGTTATGCCTTTCATCTCTAGTGGTACCGCAATTGTGACCAAGGATTCTGCGAAGTTCGACGGATAATGGCAGTAACGAGATGTAAAATACCAAGGCGCTAAGAAAATCTCCAAACAACTTCTAAACATAACCGGCGCGCGGCGCCATCTGAACTCCGACATTACCCGAGTTATGATTCCACACATGCAGATAGCCTATATAAAATATCTTACAAAGCAATCAATGCGCCGAGTAATTTCCTAAAGTAAGAAAGCTTATTAATACAGGCTGGCTACATTCAAAGTTTAGTTGTAGTCCATTATCCGTTGTAACAACATCGCTAAATGTGTATATTTAAAATTATGATATAAAAGTATTTTTGCTTTTCAAAAACTTTATTAATCAACCAACAAAGTTGATTTACATAAATTGTTCGAAATGGCTTCCGTCTGCATCAATACACTTTTCGGCACATACGCACTCCGTTCAACACATTTGGTAAATTAGGATCATTTTTTATGATTTCTATGCACATTAAAATACCACACTAAACTATTAACTAACGTTGTCAATAAAGAAAATAAAAATAAAAACTTGGTCCAAAATCCACAACAAACACAAAAAGAACGAACAAGTAGAGTCTGTACGTAATCAAGAACTTAACGTCTTGAACGGTAAGTCAATAAAATAAATCTTAACTGTAAATACGTGGTCCAAAATTCAAAAGAACAAAGTAACATAGAAAACAAGGAACGGCTTCCACGTGTGTACTTAACGAAATGTTCACAGAAACTAAAATACCGCACCACTAACCTTACCTAATTTTAAAAAACCATAAAAAAGTGTGACTATCAACTCGTGTCCTCGTCGACGCGCGGCTTCTAACAAAGGAACGCGGTACTTTGAAAAAGCCGTATTAAGGCGATCCAGCGACAGGGAGCCAGCCATGTCGGCATGCTTTGAACTCATTCGTAAAAGTGAACTGGTTCGCTGGAATTACAATTATCTTCAAAGCGTACCGACAATGTCGGGTTCCTGCCACTGGATCGTGTGTAGACCCCTTTAACGTATTTGATGGTTAGAGGCGCCGACATACACGAATATAAAAGCCTACCCCAACATTCCAGCAGTTCTCAAACAATTTTACTGAAAATTTTCGAAATTTTTGTTATTTTTTTTTAAACTATGGATTTTTTACCCCATGTTATATAAGGTTTTTTTGTTCGTTTAGTCGTTCCCTACCACCAGTTTTTTTTAATGACATGAAACTGATTACACCCTGTATACAGTGTGTCCCACTTTTCACGGTAACACCTTTGTAGCTCAGTTATTAGTCACCCAATTTTAACCAAGTTTAGATGGGTATCAAAGACCTTTATTATACCTTATTTAAATAAAACAAAACTTATTTCAGTCATTGGTGTGCATTTTTATTATGAGAAAAAGGGTCGGTTTTTCGAGAAATTATATTACGCATTTTTTTTATTGAAAAACTAATGCAATATTATTGATCAGCATGATGTAGAACCGCTATATCCAGAATTTAACAACATTTTGATTTTTGGTTTTTGAATTACGGCCCACTTAAAATTACCTATTTTAAACATTAAATAATCAATAAATTGGTAACGAAATATTTTTCGAAAAAAAGTCATTCTTCATTTTCTCTTTAAACTCACTTTATTTACTATCCCATATCATCGAAACTTTCAAATTTCGAAGGCCAAGAATTTTCATTGAAAAAGTTTGGGTCATCAGACCTGTAAATTATTCGGGCATTAAGGATTACCGAATTTGAAAGTATCGATGATATGAGGTGGTAGAAAAAACGAACTGAGCTACAAAGGTGTTACCGTGAAAAGTGGGACACACTGTATATCTTTCGAGAATCATATTTCAACGCATTAGACATATTATTATAAAATATATATTAGTAAAATGCATAAACAATAAAATATATATTATAGAGATAACATTTCGCAAGATTTATATTTAAGTGCAAGCGACAAAAATTAAGAAAATATATTTTTTTAAACTAAATGATTAATAACTTTCTTATTTACAGATTAATTTCCTTCAAAAATAATACGGTTTTTAGTCTAGCTAACACTAACTTACTTTCCAAATTTCAATACAATCGGACTTTTCTTTCTTAAGTTATGGTGCTTACAAGAAACGTGACGAGCGGACAGACGGACATTTTGAAAGTTGTTCAGAATTCGTTCACTAACACAATATGAAAATTTTGTCTCTACGAGCGATATTTCCGGTTTTAGAAATGTACCGATCAAATGCAATATACTCTTCGTTTTTGCGAAGAGTATAATAAGATGTAACATTGTAGGAAACTTCTGCAAGTTTCAATGTCCAGTGGCTAGCAAATTTGGATGTGGAAGTAATTCCTTAGGCGACAGTTTTTATTTTCACAAATACAATAAAAATAAATTTAAAATATATAAAATGCAGCTACAGAATATTTAGGGCGCCCTTACATGAGGCACAATACATAATAAAAACTACAAAATTGTGCTAGATAATAGCACCGAAAACAATTTGTAAATAAATTGATATTCAATAAGCGATTAATCGCTTGTTTTGAGATTTATTGGGGACTTATTTTTTACGACTATAAAAAGAATTTTTGCATTTTTTAGGTGGTTAGCAACAACTCATTTTCAGTCCATTTATGCTAGAAGAGTATTTCCTTGTTTTGATGAACCGAAATATAAGGCATCTTTTGAAATAAGTATAGCGAGAAGGACAGATATGACTGCATTATCTAACATGCCATTAAAACAAACAGAACCGATGTAAGTAGAAAATCACTTTATAGATTTTTTTATTTTAAATTTTAGTCTTGAAAAAACCAAATTTAGTAGTGCATCGTTAAAATTTATTACGGATCATAAGCTTTTTAACAAAAGTTTACAACAGAGCTGGGCAACTTCCTTGTCGAAAAAAATTCACAATTCTCAATTTAAACTGTTTGAAGTGATTTCAAGTTTTATAGGACTTGAAGTTCTTTTATAGGCTGGTAGTTTGAGAAGATTTAAAGACATTCAGAGATTCTTGTAGGTACATTTTAAACTCTTATGCAGAACGTATTGAGTACCTAAATGGCTTCCCAGTAGTTTGTTAATATTGCTTAAAAAGTGCGGTTCAGATATTATACCAATAATAGAGTACTCTAGTAGTAGCAGTATCCACACATCACGTCATACCACATGTGGGAACGAGTGAGGTGTGGGCGAATAAGCATCCACCTGCAGCTGTTGTCAAGAGCTTGAAGCATCTGACAACAGTCAAGGCAGTCAAGATGAAGGATTTGATGCGATTGGACTTTACCGAAACCTTTCAGTCCAAGAGGAGTCTAAAATCTTTATAATACAAGGAGCTTATAACTTTCAAATAATAAAAGGTTGAATTATATTTGGAGTGAGTAACTTAAATAAAAGGTTTTAGTTCACCATTTAAAGGCTTAAAACATTTCTAGCTCAGCAAGAAATTGAAGCCCCTAACAATTAACTTTTAATTGAAGTTTTGCTTCAATTTTTTTCGGGACCAACAATAATAACATTTGCTTTGTTAGTAAAAGTCATATTAAATGGACGGCTGCGCGTCAATATATATGACTGATAATAAGTAAGACATTTACTATTTTAATGTCCTACAAGTCTGTTATTTTACAATAACCTCTCTATTTTGAGATTCATTAAATGAAAAATAATGCCCTAGGGCGTCATGAATATCGCCCTAGGGCATTATAAAATTATAATACAACCCAAAACAAGCAAATTATGATAGCGTTATTGACAAACAAAATGCGTTGCTACGCAACGGCGGCGTTTACAAACAATTTGGATTTTTACTCTCTTTTAAATCAAATCGTTCTGAACATAATAAATGTCAAATTAATAAATCGTAAATGTCAAAGAAAAAAAAAATCGAATTAAATAACAAACTTGCAGGACATTAAACGTTGAAGGCACCACGGGTGTTATAGGATAATGACGCCCTCGCTCGACGTACATTTCCTCGGGCCAGAGGCCCTCGGGATTGTACACTGCCGACCTCGGTGCGTTATTATCCTTATAACACCCTTGGTATCTTAATAACCATAATGTCCTACAAGTCTGTTATTTTACAATAACCACCCTATTTTGAGATTCATTAAATGAAAAATAATGCCCTAGGGCGTTATGAATATCTATAACGCCCTAGGGCATTATAAAATTATAATACAACCCAAAACAAGCAAATTATGATAGCGTTATTGACAAACAAAATGCGTTGCTACGCAACGGCGGCGTTTCAAACAATTTTGATTTTTACTCTCTTTTAAATCAAATCGTTCTGAACATAATAAATGTCAAATTAATAAATCGTAAATGTCAAAGAAAAAAAAAATTCGAATTAAATAACAGACTTGCAGGACATTAAACGTTGAAGGCACCACGGGTGTTATAGGATAATGACGCCCTCGCTCGACGTACATTCCCTCGGGCCAGAGGCCCTCGGGATTGTACACTGCCGACCTCGGTGCGTTATTATCCTTGGTATCTTAATAACCATAATTGTTGTATATTAGTGGAGTCATGCTAGGTTTATAGAGTGAGATCCCAGAGCCGCCAGACCTACGTCATTTTAGCAAAGCTAATATTTTGACAACAAATAGTGTAATATCTAGTTGAGAACGTATGCGTATTTGCTAGCTTGAAAGCGGGCCCTTTTGCAGAAAACAGGTATAAAAGGTACATAAAAATTTTACTCGGTACGTTAAAGTATGATAGCTGGATTATTTTATAAGTGACACGCTAACTACATGGTGTAAGCGTCAACCTCCGAAACTTAAGGTCCGAGGTTCGATCCCTGAGCGTTCTCAGTTTTTTTTTCAAATATACGTACTAAGAAAAAAAGTTATGGCCAAAAATAATAAATATTTCCCTATCGGTTGTCTCTTTCTTGGTAAATCGCCACTTTAAGTTAATATTTGTTGAAAAAAAAAAAAGCTGAGAACGCTCAGAATCGAACCTCGGACCTTAAGATTCGGAGGTTGACGCTTGCACCACGTCGTTAGTGTGTCACGTGGAAAATGAACCAGCTATCATACTTTAACGTACTGACTAAAATTTGTATGTACCTTTTATGGTACATACAAATTACAAAAGCGGGGCCTGAAAAAGGGCCCCGCTTTCAAACTAGCAAATACGCATACGTTCTTAATTAGATATTACACTATTTGTTGTCAAAATATTAGCTTTGCTAAAATGACGTAGGTCTGGCAGCTCTGGGATCTTGGACTATTATAATTAAGGTGGCTAGGACGGTTAATCCAGACCGATTTTGATGAAACTTTCTTAATAGGTTCTAAGTGAATGTTTGCCCATTAAATAAGTGTGCTCTTGCTTCATTAATTACAGAGCCACACAAAAAAAAGTGGTCTGGCCTGCGGACCAGACCAGTGTATCCTCATGTATTTGGACCCGCTGAAACCGAATCCGAAGTCAGAACTGTCAGATTCGCTCGTTTTTCACCCTTAACCCCCCCCCCCCCAAAAAAAAAACACCTCCAAAACAAAAAAAAAGCGGTCTGGCCTGCGGACCAGATCAGTGTATCCTTATGTATTTGGACCCACTGAAACCGAACCCGAAGTCAGAATTGTCCGAGCAAAAAAAACTCTGTTTTGCACCACTGTCTTACTAAACCTACTAGGCGATTGCGGACAAAAGTACAAAAGTTGAAATAACTTTTGAACCATCCAAAATTGGATAACAACATATGTACTTATTTTGGTTGGAAATGAATGCATCTATCATTCCCCTTCGTTTTATCCATGACTTATGCGACACCATGTATATTCAACCAATTGTCACCAGCTGCATTCCAAACAAGCCTCGCAACTTTGAAAACTGACCTAAAATGTAAATTATCTAATGACTTGGGTATTATAACGCTTCAAAAATTTTAGCATTAGTTATATATATATATATATATATATATATATATATATATATATATATATATATATATATATATATATATATATATATATATATATATATATATATATATATATATATATATATAATGAAGGATAGTCACGTCCGACTAGTTAAAGAACAATCTAAATTTAGTAGGGCTTCGGACAATTTGAAGCCCGAAGTCCGAAGCCCTACTAAATTTAGATTGTTATATATATATATATATATATATATATATATATATATATATATATATATATATATATATATATATATATATATATATAATGGGTGGTCCCTGGGAACGGGAAGTTTTGAAAACATCATAATTTTGAAAGTAACTTTACTTATTTAAAATAAGATATAACAATGGCTAGGTAATTATACGCATTTTTTATTTCTTAAAAATAATTCCTGGTAAATGTATTCCCCTTATCTCTATGCACTCTTGAACACGATTGGTGAAATTTTCTATTACACGATGCAACATGTCTAATGGAATATTGACAATTTTATTTGGATTTTATACGGATGATGATTCAGATCCTTGTGTAAAATTCTAAACACAAAAGATTTACCTAAGCGCAACGCCTGGGCTCGTTTTCTAACTGAACGTTTTGGACTGTGTTCAACAGATGCTCTGACTCGTTCAATGTTTTCAGGGGTTCTAACACTTCTATTGGGTCCTTAAAGTTTGGATGTATTGGCTGTACCTCTTCAAATTTACGAATCCACGATTTTATGGCATGACCGGAAGGAATTCTCCCGTGACGAGGAATCGCAAAGTGTAGTCGAAATTGCCGCTGTACAGCAACTGCACTGTCGTTATTTTTATAATACTATTTTATTGCAAAAGCACGCTACTCACCGAACCACTGTTCCATGATTACTAAATGACATATAATGACAGACAATAATAAGGGGAATTTAGTAGGGCTTCGGACAGGTGGGCGATGAAGTAAAACTCTTAAACTCTTATTTACTATGCCGAGCTTTCGAAAATGTTTATTTTCTTTTTCAAGGCTACAATTAAATAATTAGTAAAACTTGAATTATAATATTATAATTGTTAACTTACTAGTAAGTTGAGGTTATAGTTTAAAATTGGTGAACTTCTGTACAAACATTTACACTATGTTGTACTATTGGAAATGAGCAACAATTGCTTATGATATTATTAATGCAATCCATTGGTTGCATTATTGACTGATTACTAAATATTTAAAAGATTACCTAACACTAACAATCATTCTGCTTCTTGTTTTAAGAAACCCCTTGCGATGTATAAAAAAACACCACAGGAACCTATGATAGCTATCTTGTATCTAATTGTCAGAGAACTTTTATTAAATTTTACTGCATTTACATGATGGTTTCCATCCAAGGTTTTGTGGAAAGGACTCTGCACGTTTCTTATGTAAAATAATGCCCGGCGGATTTGGTTAAAATTGAAATATGTTATTTATGAACCGATCCCGAATAAAAGTCTCCATGGGAGCAAGGTCGAAAAATTAATAGTTTTTAAGTTATGGAGTTGTCTATCCGTGATATATCAAATTCGGAAAGAATTATGATGTGGCTGAAGAACAGCTCGAGTTTGACACGAATTTTCAAAATTATAAATCCAACAAACTAATTAGCCTCCTCCCTAGATATGAACCACAATACGAACCGGAAGTTGCATGATTAAGTCCATTTTTTAGGGTGAAAAATTTTTCAGTCTCAGTATAGTCCTGCGTATTAAGTACATGTAAAGGGTAAATAAATGGATTTCAGGTCTCCTCGCTAGATATGGACCACAATAACACAGAGCTGAAGTCCGAACCGAAAGTTGCATAATTAAGTCCATTTTTAAGGGTGAAAACTTTTTCAGCGTATATATAGACCTGCGTAATAATTACGTATTCAGGGTAAATGGACAAGTTTCAGGCCTCCACGCTAGATATGAACCACAATAACACAGCGCAGAAGTGCGAACCGGAAGTTGTATGATTAAGTCCATTTTGAAGACGCCAGGAGGAATTAAGAATAATTCTTGAGGAACAAAGGAAAATACAACAGGATGCTTCATTTCGGACAATGAAGAACTAAAGAGTGAAATCAAGGAGGATATGGGTTGTAAAGGCTGAAGTCAGTAAGGTCGAAGGAAAAGTAGATAAGGTAGAAGAGAGAAAGTAGAAAAGGTTGAAGAAAAAAGACAGCTGCGAGAGAATGGTAGCATCATCAGGTCCTCGATTAAAACCTCTCTCGTTTGATGGCCAAAGCTCACGAACAACCTATGAGAGACAGTTTGAAGCAACTGCAAGTGCGAATAACTGGGATAATGAGGAAAAGGCAATGGCATTAGTTCTAGCACTAAGGGGCCAAGCCTCGGAGTTACTTCAGACTATCTGTCTCAGTGGATAGGATTTTTTTTTGAGGAAACTCAATATGTCCTGTAAAATTTCGTCAGACCAGACATCCTAACGACCCCCGGGGGTGGGAAGCTAAATAATATCAGCATCGTGTTCCCCGCCCTCGAAAACGTGTAGAAAACAATTTTCGGCACGTTTGGATGTTTTTTGCATGCTCCGGTATTGAGGGACGGGGTGGTTTCAACTCCCGGGGGTCGTTAGGATGTCTGATTGCGAAATTTTATAGGGTATATTGAGTTTCCTCAAAAAAAACCCGATCCAACAAGTCCTCGCATGCCTAACAACGAAAAATTGAAGAAAAGGGGTGGTTTTTTGCGTTTAGGGGTAGTTCGAGAGAGGTAGGTACCGCGCGAGTATCACCATCGTGTTGGCCGTCCTCGAAAACGGGGAGGGTAGACATATTTTGTCGCTACCCTTGCATTTTGGGGTTTTTGCAACTTTCGCATGGGCTATTAAAGGTTTAAGTACAATATACTTACCTCTCAACCCTTATATATTTGAAATCAGAGAAAAAAGATCTAAAGGAATACGTATAAACATATAGGGTTTTCCATTTAAATAACAACCTTCATTGTTATATCACGTGACTTATAGGCAAGCAATTGCTTTTTAAATTACGTTTATTAAATATATGTATGTATACAACCATACAACTTTTATATGAAACTTTTTTTTTATTCCCAATAATAACCGAAATATATATAATGAATAACCCTGTACTAATATTGAACTTTATGAAACATTTGCAAATACCTCAGCTAGTGTCACAGAAAAACATGCAGCTTTCAAAGAAAAAAAATGAGTAAACTCTCTACAAATAATATTCTGTGGCATTCATATCCCCAGAGATATCTATGAGTGCTCCCTTTAAGTTGTGCAAAAGGTAGAAGTAACATAACAGAGAACAATTAAATTAGCTGGTTAAGTTCGGCAAATGTTCCAGAGATGGCGCGCGTGGAGTCTGGAAGTAGTAAAGAGCCTACCAGAAACATCTAGAAAGTGATGACATCATTTAGACTATTCTGGATTCCGCATAGTCCAATTAAATAAGTCGGCAAATCAAAATTTTGAGGTAAATACTTGAATTTTTGATATAACTTACCTTGATGTATTAGAACACGATTAATGAAAGAAATTTTTTTCTAAACCCCCGGGAAGGGGTGATAAAAAATAAAATAAAGTGTTTTTTCAAAATTACTGAAAATGTGTAAAAGCTAGTAAAAAAAGTTTCAAACAAAAATTGTAAAGCATGAAATTTTATATAAAAATGATCTCTAGACTTTTTTTGGTATTACTAAAATTAACAAAGTTAGGCTGGTTAGAAATTAAGGGATGGTATGTACAAATTTAAAAAATCATAGCGTGCTGAAAAGTTAATGAATTAAAATTTTTTTTTTCTATTTACTCAGAAAAATATAAACATTCGTTTCAGAGAAATGGATTTTTTTTTAAATTGTTAATAAAAAAGTTATAAAAATTTTAATTTTTTTATTTTCAATTAAAACCACTTTGAACGGTGAAACTAAATTATTTTTATACCATTCTCTTCATTATTTAATATATTGAACATTTGCTTTTGAATTTTTTTTTTACCCATCATTTTCGAGCAGGTATGAATTTATTTACCTGTTTAATTTTTTTCCAAACGTAAGACACTGCTCTTGTGACGTCATGATAACTGAAAAGAAATAAAGAATGCGTACGACAAAGATAAAATGGTTTCGTAGCTGCTGCGTTGCCTACAAGACGCGTATACGTCACATCTATACTGCCGTCATAAGTCATAAGGAGAATAGCCCATCTGTAAATTGTCGGTTGGCGAGGAAAGTAACAAAGGCGTTTGTTTTTTTCCCAACTAGTAAATATTAATTAAGAAAATCATGTAGCTGCTTTTTATCCACTCATGTTTTTGTACTTTATAATTTTTTAATAATATTTTTAACTGGAGAACTCTTGGGTGCTCATATATTATTAGAATCTCATTTATGACAAATATCTAGATGCTGCTTTTTACCTTATGACGGCAGTAAGGGCATCTGCGAGTGACGTCACAACTAACCTCAAAAATATGTGTTTCTTAAGATTTAAGAGTATTACGCAGCTATTATTAAAATTTCTGCCTGGTTCCCGTATTTTCAACTAAAATCTATTTCAGTGTAATGTTTGTGAAGTTCTAAATACTTTGTCCCAATAAAATAGGACTCTTTTTGTAGGTTGGAAATCTAACCTGTAATTAGCAGTCTATTTCTATTAATCAACAATATTGAAAAATTATTTACGCGAATTTTTAAATATTTGCTTAGAGCCAGTACCGACTCCAAGCTAAAAATGCGTATACAAACATTAAAAATGAGAATAAACTTGAAAAACTTAAATTATGTTGGTTACATGATGCAGATGCCCGATCTCAATGCAGCGGTTGTGAATGTTTTGGTGAATAAATGCTCTTACAAATTGTTAACAAAATTTTTAATTGTTGTCAAGTATAATAAGATTGTATTGCGAAATCTACATACTTGTACACGCTTCGTTTTATGTACATTTTGGTTATAGGTATTATAGTCCAATTAAATAAGTCGGCAAATCAAAATTTTGAGGTAACCCTGTCAAAAAAATCTCATCAATCCGTATTGAAAATTATCAAAAATTAATAAGTATCTATGAGAACCTATATGGTCAATAAGTTTCTATAAGAGTTAGGTAAAGTTGCTGTTGAAATTGTTATCAGTTTATATCCGCATTGACCAGCAAAATGAGTCAAGCCATATCCATTTGTTAATCCAAACATTTACTTATACCATATCAATGAGAATTTATGAGCACAGTATCTAATGTAATTCGTACGGCTTTCCGTGATTAAAAGACAAGTGTTTCTTTAAGAAAAGAGCTGCATTAGGTTAGAACAGTTTGGATTTGCAATTGAAGATTACAAATTATAATGTTTGAATAAGGATTTATGAGATCAGTTTCTATGAGTATTAATGTTTTTTTTCAGTAATATATTAAATGTGTTTTCATTTGTTTGAATGGGTAAAAAGAAAGGTCAGTTTTCAACTGCAATTACAAATACAAGTTTAATCGCTTCGAATGGGATTATATGCGATCAATTTCTAAAAGTATTTATGCTGTTTTCCGAATATAGTTATGATGAGGTTTAATCAGTAACAAATTGTTAACTACTTGTTATGATATGGTCGGAAATTCCAAGTACACATTTAGTATTCCTTCAAGAGGATTGATGAAAGCAGTTTCTACGAGTATCTATTTGTTGTTCCTATAGTAAATTATATAAGTCTTTATCAGTACAGATTCGGATTTAATTTAAATATGAAAATTATATCAGAATAAAGCAACCAAATATTTTAAACAGTATCTATTTGTAAATCCAAACATTTACTTATACTATCTCAATGAGAATTTATGAGAACAGTATCTAATGTAAAACGTGCGGCTTTCCGTGGTTAAATGGCAAGAGTTTCTATAAGAAACGAGCTGCATTAGGTTAGAACAGTTTTGATTTGCAATTGAAGATTTAAAATTATAATGTTTGAATAGGGATTTATGAGATCAGTTTCTATGAGTATTAATGTTTTTTTTCAGTAATATATTAAATGTGTTTTCATTTGTTTGAATGGGTAAAAAGGAAGGTCAGTTTTGAACTGCAATTACAAATATAAGTTTAATCACTTCGAATGGGGTTATATGCGATCAATTTCTAACAGTATTTATGCTGTTTTCCGAATATAATTGTGATGAGGTTTGATCCGTAACAAATTGTTCACTACATGTTATGGTCGGAAATTCCAGGTACATATTTAGTATTCCTTCAAGAGGATTAATGAGAGCAGTTTCTACGAGTATTTATTTGTTGTTCCTACAGTAAATTATATAAGTCTTTATCAGTATGCATTCGGATCTAATTTAAATACAAAAATCATATCAGAATGAAACCCCAAATATTTTAAACAGTGTCCATCTGTAAATCCAAGATAATATTATAATGAGAATCCATCACAACAGTATCTAATGTAACGTGTGCGGTTTCCGTGGCTAAATTTTAAAATTATTTGCAATAAATAAGCTTTAACGGATTCGAACAGTTTTGCATTTCCAGATGAATAGTTTTAATTGTTAGGGATCTATGAGGTCAGTGTAATGTTTTTTTTTTCAATAAAATGTGTTTTTATTGGAAAATAAACATTACACAAAGACACTGATCTCATAGATCCCTATTTAACAATTAAAACTATTCATCTGCAATTGCAAATTAAAACTGTTCAAATCCGTTAAAGCTATTTATTAAAAATACTTAAAATTTAGCCACGGAAAGCCGCACGCGTTACATTAGATACTATTCTGATTGGTTCTCATTAAAATATATCTTTAAATGTTTGGATTTACAAGTGGATACTGTTTAAAATATTTGGTTGTGTCATTCTGATATAATTTTTGTATTTAAAATAGATCCGAATGCATACTGATAAAGACAAATTTTCTATTGGAACAACAAATACATACTCATAGAAACTGCTACCATCAATCCTTTCGAAGGAATACTAAATATGTACCTGGAATTTCCGACCATATCGTAACATGTGGTGAACAATTTGTTACTGATCAAACCTCATCATAATTATATTCGGAAAACAGCATAAATACTGTTAAAAACTGATCGCATATAACCCCATTCGAAGTGATTAAACTTGTATTTGTAATTGCAGTTGACAACTGACCTTTCTTTTTACCCATTCAAACAAATGAAAACACATTTAATATACTTATTACTGAAAAAAAAAACATTAATACTCATAGAAACTGATCTCATAAATCCCTATTCAAACATTATAATTTGTAATCTTCAATTGCAAATCAAAACTGTTCTAACCTAATGCAGCTCGTTTCTTATAGAAACTCTTGCCATTTAACCACGGAAAGCCGCACGTTTTACATTAGATACTGTTCTCATAAATTCTCATTGAGATAGTATAAGTAAATGTCTGGATTTACATATAGATACTATTTAAAATATTTAGTTGCTTTATTCTGATATAATTTTCTTATTTAAATTAGATCCGAATGCATACTGATTAAGACTTATATAATTTACTATTGGCACAACAAATACATACTCGTAGAAACTGCTATCATCAATCCTTTCGAAGTAATAGTAAATATGTACCTGGAATTTCCACACGTAACATGTAGTGAACAATTTGTTACTGATCAAACCTCATCACAATTATATTCGGAAAACAGCATAAATACTTTTAGAAATTGATCGCATATAATCCCATTCGAAGTGGTTAAACTTGTATTTGTAATTGCAGTTGAAAACTGACCTTTCTTTTTACCCATTCAAACAAATGAAAACCCATTTAATATATTACTGAAAAAAAAACATTAATACCCATAGAAACTGATCTCATAAATCCCTATTCAAACATTATAATTTGTAATCTTCAATTGCAAATCAAAACTGTTCTAACCAAATGCAGCTCGTTTCATATAGAAACTCTTGCCATTTAACCACGGAAAGCCGCACGTTTTACATTAGATACTGTCCTCATAAATTCTCATTGAGATAGTATAAGTAAATGTCTGGATTTACAAATAGATAATGTTTAAAATATTTGGTTGCTTTATTCTGATATAATTTTCATATTTAAATTAGATCCGAATGCATACTGATAAAGACTTATATAATTTACTATTGGTACAACAAATACATACTCGTAGGAGCTGCTATCATCAATCCTTTCGAAGTAATACTAAATATGTACCTGGAATTTCCGACCATATCGTAACATGTAGTGAAGAATTTGTTACTGATCAAACCTCATCACAATTATATTCGGAAAACAGTATAAATACTGTTAGAAATTGATCGCATATAACCCCATTCGAAGTGATTAAATTTGTATTTGTAATTTCAGTTGAAAACTGACCTTTCTTTTTACCCATTCAAACATATGAAAAGACATTTAATATATTACTGAAAAAAAACATTAATACTCATAGAAACTGATCTCATAAATCCCTATTCAAACATTATAATTTGTAATCTTCAATTGCAAATCAAAACTGTTCTAACCTAATGCAGCTCGTTTCTTATAGAAACACTTGCCATTTAACCACGGAAAGCCGTACGTTTTACATTAGATACTGTTCTCATAAATTCTCATTGAGATAGTATAAGTAAATGTAAAGACTTATATAATTTACTAGAGGAACAACAAATAGATACTCGTAGAAACTGCTCTCATCAATCCTTTTGAAGGAATGCTAAATGTGTACTTGGAATTTCCGACCATATCATAACAAGTAGTGAACAATTTGTTACTGATTAAACCTCATCACAATTATATTCGGAAAACAGCATAAATACTTTTAAAAATTAATCGCATATAACCCCATTCAAAGTGATTAAACTTGTATTTGTAATTGCAGTTGAAAACTGACCTTTGTTTTTACCCATTCAAACAAATGAAAACACATTTAATATATTACTGAAAAAAAACATTAATACTCATAGAAACTGATCTCATAAATCCCTATTCAAACATTATAATTAGTAATCTTCAATTGCAAGTCAACCTAATGCAGCTCGTTTCTTATAAAAACACTTGCCATTTAACCACGGAAAGCCGCACGTTTTACCTTAGATACTGTTCTCATAAATTCTCATTGATGTGGTATAAGTAAATGTTTGCTGCTCCATTCTGGTAGAAACTGATAGAAATTTCAGCAGCAACTTTACTCCAGGCTCCAGTAGAGGGAGCTGTATACGTGTAGCTAATTCATATCTAATCTAATGTGACCTAAGGAACTGAAGTGTGTTTGTTAAATTAAAAACAAAGCAGTCTCTTTCACTGCTAACTCATTCATTGCTTCTAGGCTAGAACAAGAACACCCGAGGAAATAAGGACTTTGCAGAATTTTGTGTTTACCACAATATTAGTATTTCTATTTGAAATATGCAATTTAAACTGTACATTTGTCGGCATGCATATCCAAATTAATACTAATAAAAAAGCAAAATGGAAGTTTACAATAAAAATACATCTGTAAAATATACAATTGAAACTGTACATTTGTTGACATGTATATCCACATTAATACTAATAAAAAACAATGTTGAAATTTACAATAAAAACATGTTGATAAATGGTGTGTTACATACGATAGATACTGGAGAAAGGACGGACTGGAACTCTTATGATATTACTTATAGAAAAGTTTAGAATCTCTTTAAAGTTGTATCTGTAATTCCATATGTTTACAGATATAAGGGCAAGGGTGCATTTGCAGACACTAAACTGTAGATTTGGTGATGTATATTTCATATAAGTACTCATGAATAGCTCATTCGGAATTACTGTTTCATAACCGATTTAAAACTTAATAAAACAGATAAAATCCTGTCTGTATAATACTAATATAACTTATAGGAACGATAAAACCGCATCACTTTTTTTTTATAAGTTTCTATGTGGAATTTTTGGCAGGGAAATACTTGAATTTTTGATATAAGTTACTTTGATGTATTAGTACACGATTAATGAAAGAAATTTTTTTCTGAACCCCCGGGAAGGGGCGAAAAAAAAAAAATAAAGTGTTTTTTCAAAATTACTCAAAATGTGTAAAAGCTAGTAAAAAAAGTTTCAAATAAAAATTATAAAGCATGAAATTTTATATAAAAATGATCTCTAGACTTTTTTTGGTATTACTAAAATTAACGGAGTTAGGCTGGTTAGAAATTAAGGGATGATATGTACAACTTTAAAAAATCATAGCGTGCTGAAAAGTTAATAAATTTAAAAAAAAAAAATTTCTATTTACTCAGAAAAATATAAACATTCGTTTCAGAGAAATGAATTTTTTTTAAAATTGTTAATAAAAAAGTTATAGAAATTTTAATTTTTTTATTTTCAATTAAAACCACTTTGAACGGTGAAACGAATTTTTTTTATACCATTCTGTTCATTATTTAACATATTGAACATTTGCTTTTGAAATTTTTCTTTACCCTTCATTTTCAAGAGGTATGAATTTATTTACTTGCTTAGTTTTTTCCAAACGTAAGACACTGCGCTTGTGACGTCATGATAACTGAAAAGAAATAAAGAATGCATACGACAAAGATAAAATTGTTTCGTAGCTGCTGCGTTGCCTATATGCATCACATCTCTAGGGCATCTGCACGTGACGTCACAGCTAACCTCAAAAATATGTGTTTCTTAAGATTTAAGAGTATTACTCAGCTATTATTAAAATTTCTGCCTGGTTCCCGTATTTTCAACTAAAATCTAGTTCAGTGTAATGTTTATGAAGTTCTAAACACTTTGTAATAATAAAATAGGCCTCTTTTTGTAGGTTGGAAATCTAACCTCTAATTAGCAGTCTATTTCTATTAATCAAGAATATTGAAAAATTATTTACGTCAATTTTTAAATATTTGCTTGGAGCAGTACCGGCTCCAAGCTAAAAATGCGTACACAAACATTAAAAATGAGAATAAACTTGAAAAACTAAAAATTTAAGGTTATGTTAGGTACATGATGCAGATGCAGTCTAGTTTACAAGTTCAAGGCCGTGTTAATGCTTGATAAAGCTCGTAAAAATAAAAGTTTCACACCCGCAGATAAACAGTTGCAAAAGTTATAAACAAATGAAGATTGAAAATATAACGAGTTTCGTCTTTTGCAAATAACTCGAAAACTATTAATATTTAAGAAAATTGAAAGAACGATTCTTAAAGGGGAATGAATTTCCAATAAAAAAGCCGAACTCCCGAAACTCTATCTCTCAGCGCTCTGCGCGGCGAACACTAAGCCGTTACGATGCTCTGAAATCGGCCGTAATAAGTAAATATATTTTTTTATGTTATTAAATATTAATTTAAAATTTTTTAAAAATTATGGTATTATTTAGACATTTAACGGAACAATATCCCGTTGACAAAAATTTGTTTCACCAATTTTTCATAAAATGAGCCTATTGTTAATTAACAAATTTTTTTTAGAGTTTACGTTTATATTTCAAGTCGGATAATTGTTAAACAAAAGACACTAAAATTATTTCGCTTCATGGAGACCTTATAATATTTTTTTAATTGTTTATAATGTTTTTCTTTTTTCGTTATTTAAACAAATTATTAAGAAAAAAATGCATTATTAAAATTTATTATTTGCAATTCTCTACAAGATGAAAAACAGCAAAATTTTTGTTGTTAATTTATTTGTTTATTTAATAAACCATTTGTTATTAACAATCGCCGAATGTTTTTAGATAGAAAAAAAATAACAAAAACAACCGTATACATAAACATGTAAGAAGAAAAAGAAATTTAACATATCTAAAAAGAATATAAACACATTCGGCGATTGTTAATAACAAATTGTTTATTAAATAAACAAATAAATTAACAACAATTTTTTTCTTTTTTCCATCTTGTAGAGAATTGCAAATAATAAAGTTTAAGAATAAATTTTTTTCTTAATAATTTGTTTAAATAATGAAATAATGGAACAAAATATTATAAACAATTTAAAAAAAATTTTAAAGAAAATTTTTAAATTTTTAATCATAATATTTTTAGGCTATTGTCTATGTCCAAAAAAAGAGGGCTGAAAGGAACTAAAACGTTAAAGGGTTTTTATTGTTTCTTATGTTCAATTGACCCCAAAATATGAGAAAACCGCTGAGTGCTACCATTTAAGATCGAAGTAAAAGGTCCACTTTTCACATTTTTGAGTTTTACTGGAAAACTATGCATTTTTCCTATAAACACGTCAATAGAGAAGTTGTAGAGAATTAAATTTCCAATCGAAATGGTACCTTCAGAAGTCAATTTTTTTTTACAAAAATACGCCCAGAAAACAAAACAAAAAAAAAACGGAAAAATGCATTTTTTTTTTTTATTTAAGCCTGTAACTTTTTTTCGGGTACATTTAGGCATAGATATTCTGCATAAAAAAAGCTGATGTTTTACCCGTTAATAATCATTTTAACGGTAAAACGCCAGCTTTTTTTTATGCAGCAATGTCTATGCCTAAATGTACCCGAAAAAAGTTACAGGCTAAAATTTAAAAAAATAAAAAATTGCATTTTTTCGTTTTTTTTTTGTTTTGTTTTCTGGGTGTATTTTTGTAAAAAAAAAAATTTGACTTCTGAAGGTGCCATTTCGATTGGAAATTTAATTCTCAACAACTTTTTTATTGACGTGTGTATAGGAAAAATGCATAGTTTTCGAGCAAAACTCAAAACAACAATAGGCTCATTTTATGAAAAATCGGTGAAACTAAGTGTCTAAATAATACCATAATTTTTAAAAATTTTTAAATTAATATTTAATAACAAAAAAAAATATTTTTACTTATTACGGCCGGTTTCAGAGCATCGTAACGGTTTAGTGTTCGCCGCGCAGAGCTCCATTTTCAACATTAAATTGAAATTATTAATAATAGACATAGAGTTTCGGGAGTTCGGATTTTTTTATTTGAAATTCTTTCCTCTTTAAAAATCCTCCTTTAAATTTTCTTAAATGTTATTAGTTTCTCTAAGCAAATATTTAAAAATTCGCGTAAATAATTTTTCAACATTGTTGATTAATAGAAATAGACTGCTAATTACAGGTTAGATTTCCAACCTACAAAAAGAGTCCTATTTTATTGGGACAAAGTATTTAGAACTTCATAAACATTACACTGAACTAGAATTTAGTTGAAAATACGGGAACCAGGCAGAAATTTTAATAATAGTTGCGTAATACTCCTAAATCTTAAGAAACACATATTTTTGAGGTTAGTTGTGACATCACGCGCGGATGCCCTTACTGCCGTCATAAGGTGAAAAGCCGCATCTAGATATTTGTCATAAATGAGATTCTAATAATATATGAGCACCCAAGAGTTCTGCAGTTAAAAATATTATTAAAAAATTGTAAAGTACAAAAACATAAGTGGATAAAAAGCAGCTACATGATTTTCTTAATTAATATTTACTAGTTGGGAAAAAAACAAACGCCTTTGTTACTTTCCTCGCCAACCAACAATTTACATATGGGCTATTCTCCTTATGACTTATAACGGCAGTAGATGTGACGTATACCAACACCACCTAGAGATTAATCTCTAGGTGGTGTTGCGTATACGCGTCTTGTAGGCAACGCAGCAGCTACGAAACCATTTTATCTTTGTCGTACGCATTCTTTATTTCTTTTCAGTTATCGTGACGTCACACAAGCAGTGTCTTACGTTTGGAAAAAAATTAAACAAGTAAATAAATTCATACCTGCTCGAAAATGATGGGTAAAAAAAAATTTCAAAAGCAAATGTTCAATATATTAAATAATGAACAGAATGGTATAAAAAAAATTCGTTTCACCGTTCAAAGTGGTTTTAATTTAAAATAAAAAAATTAAAATTTTTATAACATTTTTATTAACAATTTAAAAAAACATCCATTTCTCTGAAACGAATGTTTATATTTTTCTGAGTAAATAGAAAAAATTTTTTTTTAAATTCATTAACTTTTCAGCGCGCTATGATTTTTTAAAGTTGTACATACCATCCCTTAATTTCTAACCAGCCTAACTCCGTTAATTTTAGTAATACCAAAAAAAGTCTAGAGATCATTTTTATATAAAATTTCATGCTTTACAATTTTTGTTTGAAACTTTTTTTACTAGCTTTTACACATTTTGAGTAATTTTGAAAAAACACTTTATTTTATTTTTTTTTCACCCCTTCCCGGGGGTTCAGAAAAAAATTTCTTTCATTAATCGTGTTCTAATACATCAAAGTAAGTTATGTCAAAAATTCAAGTATTTACCTCAAAATTTTGATTTGCCGACTTATTTAATTGGACTATTAGACACGTGGAATTTTGTTTACGTGATCTAAATATTTTTAAAATTAATCTGTGAATTGTAGTGAAAGAAATTATTATTACTGTCAACACTTGCTGATTTCTACTAAATTTAGAATTATTTTTTTGACATTATTGATATAAATTAAAAATAAAGTAAAAATATAAATTTTTTTTGCGAGAAAATTTTGCAGACGAATTATTGGAGTATTGGAAATAATTGTTTGAAACATCGTTTTAAATTAGTCGAAATTCGCGTACTTTAACCAAGGTTGCAAAAAATGGTTTTTTTCATGCATTTTCCATTAAATTAATAAACTAATCCGTAATGTAGAAGTAAAAATTATTTGCAAAAATGAATATTTGCAATAGTGAAAATTATTTTTTTTCCACATTAACAATTGAAATAATTTTTCTTCTTAATTTCAAAAAAAATGGCAATTACGAATATTTACATTAGTTATTTTTTTAACTTACAAAATTTCAATTATTTTAATTTATTATTTTTTAAGACCATAAGAAATTATTATAAAAATTATTATAATTGTATACATATTTTAAAAATTGTGTACTCAGAAATATATTAATCAACACATTTTTTTTTTGGATCATTAATTTCAATTTTGTATGAAAAAAAAATGACATTAAAAAAAATGATCGATACATTTCCATTAAAATAGATCATTGATATTATTCTATTCCTAATCTAAATAAAAATAAAATTGGATAAATTAAATAATAAATAATTGAACCATTTTTTGGATGGAAGGATAATGACACTTGGAAGAAAACAATTCATTCTTAAAACAAAATTTATGATCCATTCTATATTAAATTAATCTTATGAAAAGTTACAATAGGAATTACTAAAAACAAATTTGTTAACAATTTTTAGGAGCATTTGTTCACCAAAACATACACCACCGCTGCATTGAGATATATAGACTAGTTCACAAGTGAGAAGCCGTGTTAATGCTTAATAAAGCTCGTGAACATATGAGTGAGGGCTCATTGGATTCGGAATGACACCTAGAAAAATGTGCAAAAGTTACAAACAAATGAAGATTGAAAAAATAACGAGTTTCGTTTTTTGCAAATAACTCGAAAACTATTAATATTTAAGAAAATTTAAAGGAAGATTTTTAAAGAGGAATGAATTTCAAATAAAAAGTCCGAACTCCCGAAACTCTATGTCTATTATTAATAATTTCAATTCAATGTTGAAAATGGAGCTCTGCGCGGCGAACACTAAGCCGTTACGATGCTCTGAAACCGGCCGTAATAAGTAAAAATATTTTTTATGTTATTAAATATTAATTTAAAAAATTTTAAAAAATTATGGTATTATTTAGACACTTAAAGGAACAATATCCCGTTGGAAAAAAATTGTTTCACCGATTTTTCATAAAATGAGCCAATTGTTGTTTTGAGTTTTGCTCGAAAACTATGCATTTTTCCTATAAACACGTCAATAGAAAAGTTGTTGAGAATTAAATTTCCAATCGAAATGGTACCTTCAGAAGTCAAATTTTTTTTTTTACAAAAACGCCCAGAAAACAAAACAAAAAAAAACGAAAAAATGCAAAATTTTTTATTTTTTTAAATTTTAGCCTGTAACTTTTTTCGGGTACATTTAGGCATAGACATTGCTGCATAAAAAAAAGCTGGCGTTTTACCGTTAAAATGATTATTAACGGGTAAAACGTCAGCTGTTTTTATGCAGAATATCTATGCCTAAATGTACCCGAAAAAAGTTAAGGCTAAAACAAACAAAAAAATGCATTTTTCCGTTTTTTTTGTTTTGTTTTCTGGTCGTATTTTTGTAAAAAAAATTGACTTCTGAAGGTACCACTTCGATTGGAAAAATTCTTTACAACTTTTCTATTGACGCGTTTATAGGAAAAATGCATAGTTTTCCAGTAAAACTCAAAAATGTGAAAAGTGGACCTTTTTATTTCGATCTCAAAAAAAAATAATTTGTTTAAATAATGAAAAAAAGAAAAACGTTATGATAAACAATTAAAAAAAAATTTTAAGACATTTTTTTAATTTTTAATCACAATACTGTATTCGCGAAAATCAAACAAATGAACCCAGTAGGGATTTACCTTCGATACACACAAATTCACCAACATGTGACAGCGATTTATATATCATGACAAATTTCCGCTGTTACTTTACTATATAAACATTTCCTTATACGTGAATTCCTTTGTATCAAAGGTAAATCCTACTGGGTTCATTTGTTTGATTTTCGCGAATAATAAAATGGCAAAAAAATTTTTATAGGGTCTCCATGAAGCGAAATAATTTTAGTGGCTTTTGTTTAACAATTATCCGACTTGATAAACGTAAACTCTAAAAAAAATTTGTTAATTAACAATAGGCTCATTTTATGGAAAATCGGTGAAACAATTTTTTTTCAACGGGATATTGTTCCGTTAAGTGTCTAAATAATACCATAATTTTAAATAATTTTTAAATTAATATTTGATAACATAAAAAAATATTTTTACTTATTACGGCCGATTTCAGAGCATCGTAACGGCTTAGTGTTCGCCGCGCAGAGCGCTGAGAGATAGAGTTTCGGGAGTTCGGCTTTTTTATTGGAAATTCATTCCTCTTTAAGAATCGTTCTTTCAATTTTCTTAAATATTAATAGTTTTCGAGTTATTTGCAAAAGACGAAATTGTTATATTTTCAATCTTCATTTGTTTATAACTTTTGCAACTGTTTATGTGTGGGTGTGAAACTTTTACACTTTTTCTAGACGTCATTCCGAATTCAATGAGCCCTCACTAATATTTTTACGAGCTTTATTAAGCACTAACACAGCCTTGAACTTGTAAACTAGTCTGCATCTGCATCATGTACCTAACATAACCTTAAATTTTAAGTTTTTCAAGTTTATTTTCATTTTTAATGTTTGTGTATGCCTTTTTAGCTTGGAGCCGGTACTGGCTCCAAGCAAATATTTAAAAATTCACGAAAATAATTTTTCAATATTCATGATTAATAGAAATAGACTGCTAATTACAGGTTAGATCTCCAACCTACAAAAAGAGGCCTATTTTATTAGGACAAAGTGTTTAGAACTTCATAAACATTACACTGAACTAGATTTTAGTTGAAAATGCGGGAACCAGGTAGAAATTTTAATAATAGCTGCGTAATACTCTTAAGAAACACATATTTTTGAGGTTAGCTGTGACGTCACGTGCAGATACCCTATAGATGTGACGCATGCGCGTCTTGTAGACAACGCAGCAGCTACGAAACAATTTTATCTTTGTCGTATGCATTCTTTATTTCTTTTCAGTTAACATGACGTCACAAGAGCAGTGTTTTACGTTTGGAAAAAACTAAGCAAGTAAATAAATTCATACCTTCTTGAAAATGAAAGGTAAAAAAAAATTTCAAAAGTAAATGTTCAATATATTAAATAATGAACAGAATGGTATAAAAAAAAATTCGTTTCACCGTTCAAAGTGGTTTTAATTGAAAATAAAAAAATTAAAATTTTTATAACTTTTTTATTAACAATTTAAAAAAAAAAATCCATTTCTCTGAAACGAATGTTTATATTTTTCTGAGTTAATAGAAAAAAAAAATTTAAATTCATTAACTTTTCAGCACGCTATGATTTTTTAAAGTTGCACATATCATCCCTTAATTTTTAACCAGCTTCGTTAATTTTAGTAATACCAAAAAAAGTCTGGAGATCAATTTTATATAAAATTTCATGCTTTACAATTTTTGTTTGAAACTTTTTTTACTAGCTTTTACACATTTTGAGTAATTTTGAAAAAACACTTTATTTTATTTTTTTTCACCCCTTCCCGGGGGTTCAGAAAAAAATTTCTTTCATTAATCGTGTTCTAATACATCAAAGTAAGTTATATCAAAAATTCAAGTATTTACCTCAAAATTTTGATTTGCCGACTTATTTAATTGGACTATCATCATCTTTGGGTATATAAAGGCATTCTTAGAATGGATATTTAGTTTGATTTTGATAGCAAGTTCAGTAAGATCAGGAAGATAGTAAAGTGATCAATTGGCTAAAGTAGGGAATTATTATATTATTTAGTATAAGATTAGTGAAGTAATTATTTGTCGTAATTAGTAAGTTAATAAATTAGTGTTACCCTGGATTTATAATTTCCGGATCCACGATACAGGCTGTTTACAGAAGGGGTGTAAACACGCAACAGTTCTATAGATTTTTGCTGCACGTCTACTAGTTTCGAAGTAATATATGCCGAAATATGTACTATGTTGGATGGCACACATTACTTTTTCGCTTTATTTTATTGGTGGCAACACTAGCTCAAAAAAAATTCATATCGAACGAGAGAAATAAAAACCGAATAATCTCGATGTTGTAACACGATTAACGACTGGAGGTGTCATATCTTCAAACAGGCTGCTGAAGATGCTAATACCATAAAATAATAAATCGGTATCCAAGCATATATTTTTTGAAGCCAGGCTAAGAAGAGAGATGTTTTATTCTTGCAAGCAATTGGAGGAAGTGATACGTTACACCTATATGAAGTTATAAATGATGAACTTTGAGGTAAACATAGATACCAATAAAAAATTGTATTTTGGATATTTAGCAGATAACTCTCATATGCTGAGTGTTTAATATATAATATTAAAAACAAGTAATATCTTGATTTATTTCTGATCGCATTACTAATAAAGCAAATCAGTTACATCACTTCAGTAATGTATTTAATAATGCATCATTATCTGGATATAATTCTCAAGAAACCTCCCTCTTACGAAAGTCACATCAAAAAAATATAGTAACTCCAGCTCTACCTATAAGATACAGTAACATCCATCCAATGTATTTTTTATCAATATGATATTCATTAATTTTCTTTTAAATGTCCTATCTTTTCGATTATAAGTAGGTATTCAAATTAAGAGAGAGTCTAATTTCTTAAATTGTATGTATCATTTAATAATGGATCACCCCTCAGTATAAATATTAAAATGTATTCTGTTTTAGAAATAATACAATTGGCTGGGTCTGGGACCATTTCCAACAGACGCCCCCTATGTCAACGTATATAGTTGCTTTTACAATAAGTGATTTTGAAAGTATTTCGTCCAATTCTACATCGGCGGGACCGATTATTAAGATTTGGGCCCCTAAAGATGATCTTCCTCAAGCTCATTACGCACTAGACGTAGCTCATGAGTTATTACCATTTTTAGACGATTACTTTGGAATGAAATATCCTTTACCTAAATTAGATTTGTTAGCTATTCCAAATTTTGGCAAAGCTGCCATGGAGAATTGGGGATTAATCTCCTTTAGGTAAAATATAAAGTCTTTGTTAGTTTTTAAGTGAATTTTGGTATTTAAATATTTTAAAATTTTGTAATAGTCAAAATTAATACTTTTTCTATTGTTAAATTATTTTCGTAATATTTTTCTTAATCCTGCAACTTTTGAAAAATTTAATTTTCTAATTTTCTAATAATTCATAATAGGTAGGTCTTGGTCTCAGATTTTTATATAGACATTTTCTTATATTTCTTAAATTCTTCCAGTTCTCAGAATATTTATTTTTTCCATTTCTCATGTATTACTTGTTGAGATGTTTGAGATACTGTCTTATTGATCAAATAAATATTCTCAATCGGTTGCGTCCGAATATAAATTTTAATCTTTTTATAATCTTTCAGAAAATCATCTTTACTTTTTGATACAAATTCAAGAAGTATTAGAACAAAAAGCTTCATATTGGCAAAAATAGCCCACGAGCTAGCACACCAATGGTTTGGTAATTTGGTTACAATGGAATGGTGGTCTGACTTATGGTTAAATGAAGGTTTTGGTACTTTTATGGCAGAAGTAGCAATAACAAGTGTAAGTATAATATTGTAATATCGAGTTTTTCGACTATCTTCTTTTCAAATTAATCAGAAGTGCAAGAAATAACTTATTTACCACAGGATTTATAAAAATGCTTCATTACTCCATTATTTTCCTTGTTAGATTATTACTGATTGCAATACATTTCCACACAGGGATTAAATTGAACACTTCTAGCTCTTGGTATATAATATATTATTTTGTATTTTCTTGAGTAAATGTACTAATTTAACTCCTCGAGGACCAAAGTGTACCTTTTACATGGTAAACCTTCTTCTCTTCTTTATTTTTGCAGATAAATTATTATAGTGTGAGATCCCAGAGCCGCCAGACCTATGTCATTTTAGCAAAGCTAATATTTTGACAACAAATAGTGTAATATGTAGTTAAGAACGTATGCGTATTTGCTAGCTTGAAAGCGGGGCTCTTTTACAGAAAACAGGTACAAAAGGTACATAAAGTTTTACCCCCCTACGTTAGTAGATAAGCTATAGGACTTCTGGAACCCCCACTCCTCATTTTTGAAGTGGATGAAGTGGATGGCATGTGTCCATCGAGAGAGACCACGATGATGACCTTCTGGTGATTGTTGTCGGTGAAGACAACGTGCAGACCTTCTGGTTATTGGTGGTGTGCAGACCTTCTAATTAGTTCTTCGTCTGCAGTCTACCTGTTACCTGTCATCTGTTCACCTGTTACCTGTCATCTGTTCACCTGTCCGTTTCACCTGGCGGCGCTTCCTTTGTTAGTTCTTCGTCTGCAGATGAGGGTTGGTGATTGCAGGTGTGAACAGGTGATTGTAGGGAGCTTCTGGTTATTGTAGACGTACAAGAACAGGTAGGTGTGCAGAGCTATGACGTCATACACGGTGTAACAAGAACAGGTGATTGCAGGTGTGCAGCACAAGAGTGAGCTTCTGGTGATTGCAGGTCTGGTAGATTGCAGGTAGCTTCTGGTTATTGCAGACGTACAAGAACAGGTAGATGTACAGAGCTATGACGTCATACACGGTGTAACAAGAACAGGTGATTGCAGGTGTGCAGCACAAGAGTGAGCTTCTGGTGATTCCAGGTCTGACTATTGTCTGCTGGTTATTGTCTGCTCATACACCTGATCATACCTGGTAATTGTCTGCAGACATTGTCTGCTCATACACCTGATATTGTCTGCTCATACACCTGATCATAACTGGTAATTGTTTGCTCATACCTGGTTATGCAGACTGCAGACGGGGGCTTCTGACGTGCGGCATACACAAAGAAGAATGTTGGAAAATTGAGAACAAAAGAATTCAATGATACCGTGCGTGTAATTTCCCATTAGGCATGTACATTCACGTAGCGCGAGAAATATGGCAACACCGGCAGCCGTAAATTCGTCCATCGATGGAGCATTCCAGCTCTGTTATTTCATTTCAGCCAGCTGGCACACGGGATGTTGTAATTCTACTCCCCATGCCTAGCCCGCGACTACACACACGGTATATTATATAATAAATAAATAAATACATACAAATAAATCTAATTGGAGTCCGAGTTCGAGTTGTACCCAACGTCATGCTCCTCGAGGTCCATCAGCTCTAGTTCCCGTAATGAGAGAAGAGCTGGGGGGCTGGAGAAGCTCGAGTGGCGGCGGCGGGCGCTGGTTCAGAGGTGGTGGCCCGCCAACACTCATCCATCCAGAACAGCACTAGATTTGGCGCATCATCGCTGGATTCTAGGAAGTGCAGCCGCCGTCCATCCAACCAGTTGGATAAGCTATAACAACAGAATAGTTAAGTAGGGAACTTTAGCACACATGCATTTAAATATGAATATTTTAATAACGGTATAAACAAACTAGTTGAAAAATACCGGTAAAATATACTTTTTTGATATAAAAATAAATTATTACCTGGCCTCCACGTTCTCGTCACTATCACTATCATCATCATCAGAGGAGGAGGCTGCGGGGGCGGGGCGTGGCAGCTAACCGCCGTCCATGCAACCAGTTGCAAAAGCTATAACAACAGAATAGTTAACTAGGGAACTTTAGCACACAGACATTTAAATATGAATATTTTATTGATGTAATAAACAAACCAGTTGAGAAGTAGTAAGATACTAATCTGCAAATTAACTTCTTGTATAAGCATAGTTAAGCAGGAGGACTTTAATATTTTATTAATGTAATAAATAAACTATTTGAAAAGTACTAAGATACCGATCTTGTAGAAGCATATCTTGAACTTTTTATTGTTGAAAAATATTAAAATATACAGAATTATATGCAATTTTTGATAAAAAATGGATTTACATTAACTTCTACAGCCAAATTAGTAATAGGCTGTCAGCCAACACCTGGGTGTAGAGGAGGAGGAGCTCCTGAGGTGGATGGGGTGCTATAACAAAGAAAAAACCGCTGCCCAAGGAATCACTACTTCCACATTCAAATTCTATACCCAAGTCACTCACAACGAAAAAAAATTGTATCTGGAAATAATTGTTTATGGAACTTTAATAATATAATATTTGAAATTCTCTTCCCCAAAAACCCATAAAACGATACCTCACATCGGTAGTGGGGTGGGGGTGGTGATTGGGGGTGGCAGTGGGGGTGGATGAAGTAAAAAAATATTTTGAGGTTTCTGGTTTTTGTACATATACTAAATTACAGTTTTTTTTCATCCCCTTTAATAATGGGGTGGGGGTGGTAATGGGGGTGACTAATTCCAAAAGTTTTTTTGAGACCTTAGCTTTTCTTGTATGTACTAAATACCAATTTTATGGACTCTTACCTGTTTGATTTACCTATTTACCCCAAATTTACCCCAATTTACCCCCAACCCTTCGACGGAACAAGATGAAAATATAATCTAGTTCCAGATCTCATTAAAGTACATATGTGTACCAAATTTCAAGTCAATATCTTGAACGGTTCCAGAGTAAACGGGCGCACAAAAAAGTTAGAGAGACCGACAGAGATATTTTTTTTTCGCTCAAACTTGAAATCTCGACGTTTCATGACATTCTAAGCATATTTGAACAATAAAAATTTTTTTGTCGTTACTATACTTCCACTAGATGTGGAAGTAAAAAATTGCAATATTTTAATAATGTAATAAACGAAAATATTGAAAAATCGTTGAAAAATGCTGGCAAATTAATTTCTCATACAAAATTTTTAGTGCAGAAAAACGTGCTGTACAATAAGTTTTTTTGATTGAAAAATAAATTTTAAATACCTAACCTCCACCTCCTCATCTGAGTAATGGAACACTAGCCTTGTCAGAGGGTGAGGTTCGACCGTTGGGATGCTAATGGGAAAAAATAGAACAAATTCGATGTTGAAAAATACTGTTAAATTAATAATAAAGCGTCTTTATTCATCTCAGGAAAATATGTACATATATTTTTTTTAATAATGGAATGAATTTACGAAGTCTCACCCAAAATGGATGCTTTTGCAAAATATATAGAATGCAGAAAGACGTGAAAATGTGCAATAAGACTTTTGATGATGATGATGATGATGATGATGATGATGATGATGATGATGATGATGATGATGATGATGATGATGATGATGATGATGATGATGATGATGATGATGATGATGATGATGATGATGATGATGATGATGATGATGATGATGATGATGATGATGATGATGATGATGATGATGATGATGATGATAATAATAATAATTGACTGTGAGCCCCTGACCCAAAACTGGTACGACCATAAGCCAGAGGGCGTCAGCAATAGTAAAGATGGGAAGACCACTATCCTCTATGACCACCCCATTAGAACAGACCGGACAATGTCAGGCCACAATGAAGAAGGAGCGCCAAATCGCCCTGATATTGTCATAAGGAGTGAAAAAGTTACTTACCTGATTGATGTAGCTATCCCCTCAGACACCAACATAATTAAGAAGGAAGCGGAGAAAAACCTAAAATATAAAAGCCTGGCTATAGAAATTCAGAGAATGTGGAGAACAAAAGTAATTACAATACCCATTGTCATCGGGTCGACGGGATACGTCTCTGAAGAATTCTATAATCATGTTAACCAGCTTCCCGGAGAGCACCGAGCTGAGCAAATACAGCAGACAGCAATTCTTGGCACCGCACATATAATCAGGAAGGTATTGTCGTGAACCTGAAACGAAGACACGCTTTAGAATATGTACCCTCATAATCCATACTTACCTTACCTTAGATGCATGGTTTGCATCCGGTTTGCGTAATGATACCTACCTTAGGACAGGGTAGTGATAGAACGAAGAAATAATAATAATAATAATAATAATAATAATAATAATAATAATAATAATAATAATAATAATAAATATGCAGGAGGGGCTGACTTTCATCAATCAAGCCTTTGGTGAGTAGCGCCACCACTTACTCCAGCTGGGGGTGTAAAATCGAACCGGCAGCCCTAGTGCACCCGGGAGGGGAAAGCTCCTTCCCCTCTGGTGTCGGTCGTGGGCTTGCTGGGCTAACCACCCACAAGCCCTAACTTCTGGTTCCCGCAGGCAGAAGACAGGGCCCCCACAATCGACCCCATCCGGATAGGGGTCAAGGGCAAGGTGGTGGGGCCCAACCGGAACGGGCGCCCGTTGACGATGAACGCCATGAACTAGGACGCTTTGAGTGGACAGATGAGCTAAGGGACGACCTTCTGCATTGCTACGAAAGCAGTGAGCCCGCACGAAGGGGATACATGGGACGAATGCATGTTCTGTGGTGTGCAAGGCACCCAGAGCACAACGCCTTCACGCCACAAAACCTGCGTGATTATGTATCCCACCTTCGTCGCAGGGGCTACGTGAGAGCTGCTCCTCAGCCGGTGAATGAGGTGGCCGAAGGTCCACCGAATGAACCGGTTGAGGATGTAGTCCCTGACGTTCCACCAATACCAGAGGGCCTCAGTACCAGACGGGGGTTACACTACATAAAAGCCCCCGGGCCACAAGACCTGGCCAGAGTGGATGAAGAACTTCGTGAAGCGCTTCCAGAACGGGCTGACATCTGGCACATAAACTGTGCCGTGTATGCTGCTGCTCAACGCTTTTCTCAGGTGGAGAGGCGTAATACTGCCTCCCCACAGGAGAGAGCGAGGCGGCGCATACAAAAGATGGAAGCCAAGATTCGGTCGGCGAGGCAACACGCATCCCGTATCCAATGTGTGATGGACTATATGGCGGCCAATAGACCGTTCACGCCTAAAGTGCGTCGAATAGCCGCCAACTTAAGACGCGTCCATCACACACTCAATGAGGCAGTGCTGCGAACCACCAAACAGCACTGTCTCGACAGGATACGGATGCTAGTGGTTTGTAAAAAATCACTAGTGAGGCGGGCGAGGGGGCTGGCGGAAAATAAACTCTTCCGCCAAAAGCCCTCGCGCCTATTCGAACCGCCTCCGCGTGTTGCAGAGAATCCGCCGACTGTAGATAAGGTGGAAAATTTCTGGAAAACGCTTTACGAGGAGAAGCTTCCACTCAACCGAGACTCTCCGGCCCTTGCACACTTTGAAACCTTTTGTCAAAGGTTTCAACAACCACAGGAAGTGTGCCAACCAATAACCCCAGAAGAGGTTCGAAGAGCTCTCGAGGGCTCTAAGAACTTTGCTGCTCCAGGTCCCGATGGGATAAATAACTTTTGGTGGAAAAAGTTACCGAGCACCCACCACCATTTGGCCAGAATTTTTAATGCCTGGCTAAATGGGGAGCAGCAAATTCCTTCTTGGGTGGTTGAAGGGCGGACAGTGCTGATCCCTAAGAACGGAGATTTGTCCAACCCAAGGAACTACCGACCGATAACCTGTTTAAACGCATGTTACAAGGTGTTTACGCGCATCTTGTACATGCGAGTGCTCCACGCAGTTGAACCGGTTTACGAACGGATATATGAGCAACGAGGGTCGAAGAAAGGTGTCGCTGGCTGCAAGGAGAACCTGTTGATTGACAGATGTGTCACGCAGGACTCCGTGCAGTATAAGCGGAACCTCTCCATGGCCTGGATCGACTACCGCAAGGCATTTGATATGACATCACATGAGCTTATTGTTCACTTGCTCCGATGTCTTGCGGTACCCGGTCCCGTAGTGAGATGCATCGAAGAACTGATGCCGCTCTGGAGGACTCGCTTTACCATTACATCGGGTAACGATAGAGTCCAGACGGAGTCGGTAACATTCAGAAGGGGAGTATTTCAGGGAGACTCCCTCAGCCCCCTTCTGTTTTGCATCTCACTACTGCCATTATCCGTTTCGCTCCGGAAAACCCGTGGATACAACTGCGGTACCCCCGGCGATAGGAGGCATAAGGTCACCCATCTGTTTTACATGGATGACCTTAAACTTTATGCCTCCGGAGAGAGGGACCTACACCAGTCCCTCAGGGTGGTACAGGAGTACACGCAGGCTGTCGGTATGGAGTTCGGGTTGGACAAATGTGCACTGGTCCATCTCAAGAGAGGACGATGCGGGAACTACGGAGAGGACGCGCAACTCGTTGACGGAAGCATCTTACATCATCTAGATGCCGGAGAGTCGTACACTTACTTGGGTGTCGAGCAACGCTCCACCCAAGAAGTGAGTGTAGTGAAAAACGCTCTCCGCGGCAAGTATCAGCACCGACTCCGACAGATCTGGTCCTCAGAACTGTCGGGGAAGAACAAGGTGTATGCTACTAACATGCTTGCCGTTCCGATCCTACTCTACTCCTTTGGAGTAGTGAAATGGACTCGAGAGGAGTTGCGTCAACTCGACGTAGGAACCCGCAAGAAGATGCATCTCAATAGAAGTTTGCATCCTAAATCGTCCGTTCCACGGCTATACCTCCCACGACATCGGGGAGGCCGTGGACTCTTGAGTTTGGAGAGTCTCCATAATAGGATGGTTCTGGATGGAGCCTGTAAGGTCATCAGGAGTTCGGATCCCCTCCTCTGCATGATCCGAGACCATGAAAGTGCAGGAATAGGAGCCTTTTTGTTTAAGGCAGCACAAAGAGCAGCCGATGAACTTGGTCTCTCCTTCGACGTCGAGCGGGTAAATCCCGACTCTGTCACCGAGTTGGAACCTGCTCGACGAAAAGCCCAAATTAAAGCTGCAGAACACAACATCTTTCTGCAGCTTCACACGGATAAGCCAATGCATGGAGTTTTCTATAAAAATATAGAGAATCTTGGCTTATCCGAAAGGCTGACCTTTGCCTTCTTAAGGTCAGCCGGGCTGAAGTCTGAGACCGAGGGATTCATAATGGCTTGCCAGGATGGTGTATTTAATACCCTCGTCTATCGTAGTCGTGTCATGGGTATAGAGGTCCCTGATGTCAGCTGCAGGGCCTGCCGCAGGGCGCCAGAGACTTTAATGCACCTGTTGTCGGCTTGTCCGACATATGCAGTCTCGGCCTATATCCAGAGGCACGACGGAGCATTACGAGTGCTTTATTATCACCTAAGGCACTCGTATGGGATAGACGAGACACCAGTGCTGCCTTACGCTCCGGGGGATATTGAGTCCGTTGTGGGAAATGAGAAGTGTCTAATTTATTGGAACTACTCTTTTCCCACCGTCAGGCAAATACAAGCCAACAAGCCTGACGTAGTACTCCTCGACCATCAACTCAAGACAATGTTCGTCGTGGAGTTCTCGGCTCCCGCGGAGAACAACATTGTCTTGAAGGAGGAGGAAAAACGGACAAAATATCGAGATCTGCTGTTCGAACTCCGCAGACTGTATCCAGACCATACTGTTAAGATAGTGGTACTGATTATAGGAGCCCTCGGTGGAACGAGACACACACTGCTTTCGGAACTCAAGATCATACCGGCATGCCGAAACTCGGCAGAGATCTTAGCCGGCAGAATGCAGAAGGCCGTCATTCTTGGTTCATTACGTCTGCTCAGGGCACACGATTCCCGGACCCAGTAGTCACTTACCCCACGGGCGTGGGGAGTGGCTACCGGTACTACCAGCTCCCCTCTGTGAGGGTCGGAGCCACAGAGAAGGGTGACTGGTTTTTAGCTCGTTAATAATAATAATAATAATAATAATAATAATAATAATAATAATAATAATAATAATAATAATAATAATAATAATAATAATAATAATAATAATAATAATAATAATAATAATAATAATAATAATAATAATAATAATAATAATAATAATAATAATAATAATAATAATAATAATAATAATAATAATAATAATAATAATAATAATAATAATAATAATAATAATAATAATAATAATAATAATAATAATAATAATAATAATAATAA
The DNA here is from genome assembly GCA_936432065.2 of Rutpela maculata. Classification (NCBI taxonomy): domain Eukaryota; kingdom Metazoa; phylum Arthropoda; class Insecta; order Coleoptera; family Cerambycidae; genus Rutpela; species Rutpela maculata. Next base: position 57,889,646 of record OW386293.2, read on the forward strand.
TAATAATAATAATAATAATAATAATAATAATAATAATAATAATAATAATAATAATAATAATAATAATAATAATAATAATAATAATAATAATAATAATAATAATAATAATAATAATAATAATAATAATAATAATAATAATAATAATAATAATAATAATAATAATAATAATAATAATAATAATAATAATAATAATAACATCAGGTGCACAGCGGGTTACGACAGAACAGGTAGCATTCAGAAGAGGAGTATTCCAGGGAGATTCTCTGAGTCCCCTCCTCTTTTGCATCTCACTGCTGCCGTTATCTGTTGAACTCCGCCAAACCCGCGGGTACCACTGTGGCCCACCCAGCAACCGGAGGCATAAGGTCACCCATCTGTTCTATATGGATGACCTCAAACTGTATGCCTCCGGTGAGCGTGAACTTCAAAATGCTCTAAGGGTGGTCGAGGAGTACACGCGGGCCATTGGTATGGAGTTCGGGTTGGACAAGTGCGCGGTCGTCCACCTCAAGAGAGGGCGATGCGGGGAATTCTCTGAAGATGCGCAGCTCGCAGACGGAAGCATTCTGAGACATCTGGATGCCGGGGAGACCTACACATACCTGGGTGTGCAACAACATCACATCCAGGATGTGAAACAAATAAAGGAGTCTCTCCGCGGCAAGTACAGACGCCTACTCCGAAAGATTTGGTCCTCCGAACTTTCGGGGAAGAATAAGGCGTCTGCCACTAACATGCTTGCCGTTCCTGTTCTGCTCTACTCCTTTGGAGTAGTAAAATGGACTGTAGATGAGCTGCGCCAACTAGACAGAGATACCCGCAAGATTGATGAACATCCATAGGAGTATTCATCCTAGATCGTCCGTTCCTCGTGTTTACTTCCCACGTCATCGGGGGGGCCGAGGACTCTTGGGCCTGGAGTGTATGCATGGCAGAGTAGCGCTGAGTATGGCATGTAACATCCTCAGGAGCTCGGATCCGCTCCTGCTATTAGTGAGAGATCACGAAATC